>ONZA01009157.1:37235-50286 GCA_900322205.1 Kewa caespitosa
ATGTGTGTATATATACCCAAACAACACTTTCATTTCTTGCTCCTATACAATTTAAATCACATGTGATTTAACATAATTAAACTTCTATTAAGTTAATGTATGTCATTCTAAAGTTGTAAACATTTGCCAATATCTAAGTTGATCTTGCACCAAAACGTAATTAATTTGATCGAGTTACTAAACGCTTAATAATGGCGAATTCAGATCTTATCTTGGTTCCCTTTATTTGTATCTCATGCTTGTGCATTATGATTAAGAACTTCGAGTGAGGAGAAGCTAAGGGGAGAGACAAATTTTATCCTCATCTCAAAACTTTACACAACCTGGGATGGAACACAGTAATACAATGTCACTCCCTCCGATATCATTAGTCACACAACTAGCTTGCATTACATTTTGCGCCCGACTGTAAATCGTTCCGAACATGAAGGGAGTTATTAAGTGCTAGCAACGCCTGTTAGACTTACACTTGATTGGTCCTACGAAGCGAGTCATACGACCCACCATTGAACCCGGCATGGCTTTGATCATCTTGCCTTTGTATTGGTGATTGTGAGGGAGAGGCTCTCCCGACTCGACGAAGAAGGCTCCATTCAACATCAAATCTCCCTCGGACCTCCACATCCCGCTATGTTTCACTGGTTCCGACACCCTATGTGTAATCTACAATCAAATGGATTCAACAATACCATCTCATTAGACGAAAAACAAAATGGATTATGGTTAGTTGTTAATTACTGTTGGGATTCAAGCCAATATGTTGTGTCTTATGTTTGATGAAGCTTGTGCTCATGTTGTGTCTTGTGTTTTGTTAAGTTTCTTGTACTAGTGTCTTAAGAGGTTGTTCATCGTTCTTCTACTTTCTCCTGTTCGATCGTTGTGCTAGATTTACGAGTTCGACAAACAATTAGAGTATTAGAGGACTAATTACCCGCTTGTATCTTGTGCTCAGAGGGGCAATGAACCTGTTGCCTTGGCTGATGATGGTAGGTTTCTGGCTACCTCCAATGGCATACATTTCCCAGTGAGTGTAGTCATTGTTAACCAAATGGAAGAATCCATATCTACACCTAGGCATTCTTTGCTCCAACTTTTTCCCAAAAAGGTTGTATGCAAGTGTGATTTGCATTCTCTTATCCTTCGTATAGTAGTCATGTGCACCAAACAAAAGCACCTGTAATCATCATCACCCGAATTTCGACTTAGAAATCATGTTAAGAAATGTTATGTCGAAAATGAGACAACAATGAAATGAAAACAACTCTCCTAGTTAACCTTGCCATGCTTAGTCATATGGCAGTTAGAAATGGTTATGGCAGTAGAGCCCATGATGACATCAATCACCCCATCTGTCGCATTCGAAAACGAGCAATGGTCGATCCAAATATGATGTGAACCGAAAATTGAGATCGCATCTCCGTCACTCGGACCCCTCATCCCATAATGGTGAACTGAATCGCGAATCACCCCACCGGACCCAGCAGCAATGTCCTTGAACCTAACCCCATGTATTATGATGTTCTCCACGTACTGGATCGTCACCCCGGCCCCACCGGCTATGACCACGTTTGCACCTCGTGCGTCGATGGTCTTGTGGCTAGCCATGATGAGCTCCTGCTTGAGTTGGATGGTCATGTCACGTGCAAAAACGATCCAGAGCGGCTCATCTTGGATGACCGCGTGTCGTAGGGTGCCAGGTTTGGGGTCTAGGAGGTCATCATCTGAGCGGTCGGTAACCACGTACATGCGACCTGACATGCCACCAGTGGTCCCGGATGCGAAACCAAGGACGCACTTGGCAAGCCGCTTGCGGTTCGTGTACCAGTTGGAGCGGCACCGCCAGCAGTTGTCGATCGGGTTCGTGGAGAGGCAAGGCCCTTTGTACTTCTTCCCTAGCATCCTCCTTGTGCTGTTTGTTCCTGGCTTGTTCTCTAATGTCCTGTATATGTGTGCAAGGTTATAACTTTTTGCTTAGCTAGGGAAATAGGTTTTAACTTATGCATGTATGCATCTGTTTTCTTTCAAGAGTTGTCCAAATTATGTTTTTCAATTGGATTTTAGAATTCAAGCATGTTTAAGTGGTTAAAATATGGAAGATATGAGCCTTCTACAAGATTTATCCAAAAGCAAGTCAATATTTGAAGAGCTTCATGCAATAGAGAAGGGCCCTAAAGTCAAAACATGTATGCAAACATGTTGCACTTCTTGAAAGCGCCTAACGAGACCTAAAATTACTTTTTCACGTAATGACTTATTTTATCTTTAAGAACTTGTTAATTTTTAATTTATTTTTTCAATTATTTTTGCAAGTTAAAACAAATGCATGTTGATTAATCAAACGATGCAAGCAAACTCACACTCGAGCACGATAGTTAATGTAGTCGGTAACGTTGTAAGGATCAGGATTATATGCCTTCATGTTGCGCTTATCGGCTTCTTCAGCTCGCATTCGCCAATAACTCTCGTCAGAGTCCAAAGAGTCAGTTTGAGCCGAGATCCATACGAAGGACAAGGACGATAAGAGGAGGAAAAGGGCTAGCCTCTCCATTCAAAAATTTGGAGTGCAATTAACCACAAGGGTGCAAAATTGGCTAGATTGTGGTTAATTGGATCACTTAGGGAGGGAATGAAGGGAAATCAGTCATTTTTATATGAAAGCAAATAATAGTTACATGTCCAGCTCTCATCTCCTAAATTAAACATAAGGTGATGAGGTTGGATGACATAATAGGATAGGATAATAGGAGGAAGCAGTTAGGAAAATGTCAAATTTTTACAGAACAAAATTGGGTAGCTACTAATCCAAGCTGGGTATTTGTGTATTCTCCTTGTATTTAGGGACTATGTAATATCCCTTGAAGAAAATTGAAGAAAATAAAATAAGGGGACTATGCAACACAGACAAATTAAGCTCGCTCATGCCTCTCTGTTATACATGTGGTAAGTAGGTTATCTTTAGGAATCACCACAAACTTGATTAAAGTTGATATAGAAGCCGTTATCGTTGTCATTATCATTGCTCTAATGTCTTTCATGATCCATGGGATTTTGTCCTCGATACGTACATAATGAGAGGTTGGATACTTGGATGTACCCGATTATATCCTTATAAATTACAGATTGATTCGCTAATCGTTAGTTATGAATGAAGAAACTAATGAGTACATATAACACACTACATTTCGGGTCAAGTTTAATTCAACACTATGATCTAAACTGAACTTTACATGGTGAAATATTTTAACGAAATCCAATTTATTCAATCAAAAGTGAGCTTACGAAAATGCATGACGCGCGCACACACATATTTGAGCTTTGAACCTATAAGAGCATACTAATAGAATTCGGGTCAAGTTCAATTCAACATTATAATCTAAAATTGAACTTTACATGGTGAAATATGTAAACGAAATCCAGTTTATTTAATCAAAAGTGAGCTTACGAAAATGCATGACACGTACACACACATATATTTGAGCTTAGAACCTATAAGAGCATACTAATAGAATTCAGACTAGGGGTTTGTGATACTTATTTAAGCCTTAATGTGTCTCCGTTTTTTTTTGTTTAGTTTAAAGGAGACACTAAGGCTGTCTTCAGTTAATTTTAGTTCAGTTCAATTTTTTAGGGTTTAGGGTTCAGGTCGGTACAACGAACTGAACACACCTAAGGCCTTGATGGGAATTGAGCCCCCAACCTCTAGATTAGAAGGTATTCTCCCTAAGGGCCCTAGGAGGCCATCGGAGTCCGTTTTAGCCATTGATTTGGTTAGAAATGACCTATATAGTGGTCCCGGACACATGTATGTGGGAAACATGCTCTAAAAGGTGTTCTCGGGGGCAAGTGTCGCCATGGGTGGGGCTTACATTTATGTGGAAATGCGACCTTGCGATTGGGGGGGGGGGGATCTCCATCGTGCCCCGACGCCCCATAAATGTCCGAAACCGTAGGCTATAAGTCACAAAAGTCGGCCTGGGGGGTCCGAAATGAAAAGAGACGAATACGACACCATGGACAAACATGGTCCCTAAGAGACCATTCGAGTCCATTTCGGCCATTGATTTGATTAGAAATGACCTATATGGTGGTCCTGGAGACGTGTTGGACTTTGAAGGAAAACGCCGAAAACGGTCTATAAAAGGTGTTTTCGGGGGCAAGTGTTGCCATGGTCGGGGCTTATATTGATGTGGGAACGCGCCCTTGCGATGGGGGGGTCATTCTCCACCGGCCCTCGGGACGCCCCGGAAATGACCAAAACTGAAGGCTATAAGTCACGAAAATCGGCCTCGGGGAGTCCGAAATAAAAATTGACGAAAAAGGCACCATGGATATATATGGGCCCTAGGAGGCCATTGGAATCCGTTTCGGCCATTGATTTGTTTGAAAATGACCTATATAGTGGTCCCGTACATGTGTCGGACTTTGAAGGAAAACGTCAAAAACGGGTTGTAAAAGGTGCTCCCGGGGGCAAGTGTCCCCATGGGTGGGGCTTATATTGATGTAGGATCACGCCCTTGCGTTGAGGGGGTCAATCTCCACGGGGCCTCGGGATGCCCCGGAAATGGCCGAAACCGAAGGCTACAAGTCACAAAAATCGGCCCCGGGGGATTCGAAATGAAAACTGAGAAAAACGGCACCATGGACAAATATGGGCCCTAGGAGGCCATTGGAGTTCGTTTCAACCATTGATTGGGTTGGAAATGGCCTACATGGTGGTCCCGTACACGTGTCGGACTTTGAAGGAAAACGCTGAAAACGGACTTTAAAAGGTGTTCCCGGGGGCAAGTGTTGCCATGGGTGGTGCTTATGTTGATGTGAGAATGTGCCCTTGCGATAGGGGGAGGGGGTAAATCTCCACCGATCCCCTTGACGTCACAGAAATGGACGAACTCGAAGGCTACGTCATGGAAATGGCCGAACTCGAAGGCTATAAGTCACGAAAATAGGCCCGAAATGAAAATTGACGAAAATAGCACCATGGACAAAATGGGCCCTATGAGGCCATTTTAGTCCGTTTTGGCCATTGATTTGGTTGGAAATGACGTATGAGGTGGTCCCGGACACGTGTCGGACTTTGAAAAACGGAAAAATCGGGGTGTAAAAGGTGTCTCCGGGGCAAGTTTCGCCATGGGTAGGGCTTATACTGATGTGGGAACACGCCCTTACGATGGGAAGGGGGAATCTCCACCAGTCCCTGGGATGCCTCGAAAATGGCCGAAACCAAAGGCTATAAGTCACGAAAATCGGCCTCGGGGGGTCCGAATTTAAAATTGACGAAAACGACTCCATGGACAAAAATGGGCCCTAGGAGGCCATTGGAGTCCGTTTCGGCTATTACTTTGGTTTGAAATGGCCTATATAGTGGTCCCGAACACGTGTCGGACTTTGAAGGAAAAAGCTGAAAACGGATTGTAAAAAGTGTTCCCGGGGGCAAGTGTCGACATAGGTTGGGCTTATATTGAACGCGCCCTTGCGACGGGGGAGGATCTCCACCTGGCCCCCGGACGCCCTGGAAATGTCTGAAACAAAAGGGTATGAGTCACGAAAATTTGGCCCTAGGAGGTCGTTGGAGTTTGTTTCGACCATTGATTTGGTTGGAAATGGCCTATATGGTGGTCCAAAACACGTGACGGACTTTGAAGAAAAACGTAGAAAACGGGCTGTAAAAGGTGTTCCCGGGGGCAAGTGTCGCCATGGATGGGGCTTATATTGATGTGGGAACGCACCATTGAAATAGGTGGGTCAATCTCCATCGGGCCTGGGACGCACTTGTAAATGTAAAAGTTAACTTATTACATCGTGCAAAACATTTGATTGCTCAGTGAACCCTTTGAAAGAATGAGGTACTCCATCGTGCCATGAAAATCTTTACGTTTTCTTCTTTAATCCATCCCATGAAAGTCTTATGTTTTCTTATAAGGTATTGTTAACTATATCTTATAAAATCCCTCATTTTTCCACCTCCATGTGCTAAGCCCTACTCACTCTTTCTCATATTTGCTCATACACTGTATCATCCCACATTATAAGAGTATTGTTGGAACTTATTTGTCATTTTGTTAATTTTCTTGACCAATGTGCTCAAATGAAACGTAAAGATGTTCTTAGGCAGAGTAAGCAACTCTTTTTGAATAGCACAAAACTGTTCATAAGTCATAACGAACGTGGAAGCAACCCAAATAGCTCCTATAATAATTGTCAAGAAAGTCTAAATAGATTAGTTCATGTATAGTCAACATTATTGTATTGCTCATTGTAGTCAATTTCATACTGATGTATTAAGCTTATGAATGATGGAGAAACAAATCTTCATTTCAAGCTCTTGCGATTCAGTGTCAAGGATTTATCCCGTAGCAACAACAATGGATTTGCAACAGAAGGCAAACTAGTTACATGCAACACTTGGGTAACAATCACTTTAACAAGGACGTCCAGGTACACATAACAATGGTCCGGCAAAGCGGGTCATGCGCCCTGCAAATCTCCCGGGCATGGCTGCCATAATCTTGTTTCCATATTGGCTGGTCGTGATAGGGCTGCCTGTCTGGGTGAAGGTAGCACCGTTCAACATCATGTCGTTTTCGGACCTCCATGTTCCACTATCCCATGACGATTGAGGGTGTTCCTTATGTGTTACCTACATACGCAAAAACATAGAAGATATTCGATTAGAGAAACCTCATTAGGGCCTAACATTTATGCTAGCTAGTATGTGTTAGGAATGTCTATGTCATTTGAAGGTTGCTAGATAAGAGTATCTCTAGGGTAATGTTCCCTATTCACGTACATGTTAGATAAAATCTGTGTCATTGTACGCTTGAAAATTGAAATAATGAACAAGTACATATATAACATTAGGTACCTCCTTAGCTTTGATGTCATGAGGAGCAATGAATCGGTTGCCTTGGCTAAGGATGGTAGGGTTCTGGCTACCACCAATGGCATACATTAGCCAATGAGTGTAATCATTGTTGACCAAATGGAAGAACCCATAGCGGCACCTTGGCATTCTTTGAACCAACCCTTTCCCAAAGTGAGTGTATGCAACCGTGATTTGCATTTTCCGATCTTCGGTGTAATGATCATTTCCGCCAAATAAGAACACCTAGACCATCATAACCAGTGTATTAAGGCTACGCCACCTTATCGTTAATCAACATAGAGACATTTCCTTTGGGTAATGCATGGAGTAACCATATTAACGTGCTCTACAGGTTAAAGAGTTGGTATATTTTACCTTGTCATGGTGAGTCATATGACAATTGGAGATGGTGATGGCAGTAGAGCCCTGGATCACATCGATAAGGCCATCACCGCAATTTGAAAAGGAGACGTGATCGATCCAAACATGGTGAGACCCGAATACGGAGATGGCATCTCCGTCACTGTGAGTCCTAAGCCCAAAATGGTTTAACGAATCACGAATCAATCCACCTGAACCAGGGACTACATTCCTTATTTTAATCCCATGTATGATGACATTCTCAACATATTGGATTGTGATCCCGGCCCCATCAGCTATGAGTACATTGGCACCTCGACCATCAATTGTCTTGTGGCTAGTCATAATGAGCTCTTGGCTGAGCCTTATTTTCATGTGGGTCGCAAATACGATCCACAAGGGGCCATCTTGGATGACCGCATGGCGCAGGGTGCCTGGTTTAGGGTTCACCATGTCGTTGTCAGATGAGTCAGTAACCACGTACTTTGGACCCGCCATTCCTCCAGTTGTGCCCATTCCGAATCCCATTGCACATTTGGCTAGTCGCTTGCGGTTCTTTGCCCAGTTAGGGCGGCATCGCCAACATGCGTCGATCGGGTTTGTGTATAGGCAGGAACGTCTATATCTTCTTGCCAATACCCTCCTAGTACTGTTCAATCCTTCATTTTGTAGGATCCTATTTTACCGAACATAAAACTTTATCAGTTAGCTTAATAAAACAAAGTCCATTTTTGTATAGTTGTATACTTTCAAATCTATGACAATTGCAACTGCATGTCTTTAAAAACAGCATCGTAACCTTGCTCAAAATTTGAGTTTCATCAATATATAAAGCTTGGCGGAAAGATAAATAAATCCGAACAAGCACAAAATGTGAGGAGAACTCGTACACCATGAACTATATATAATAATTAACAAGGACCCGTTGGGGCGAAGGGAGTAGTCACTGTGGTCGACGGTGGATACCCTTGGCAAAGACCAAAAACAAGGACAAGGATCTAAAATCCTAAATTATGTACATTGTGACTTGTGAGGATACAATACCTCGCTCATACGCCATAGTATTAAGTTTCTTGTACTTTTATGGACGTTTAATTTATGTCGAACATTCATCGAGGAAGAAATCAAAAGCATGAGTAATCGACTTACATATGAGCACGATAGTTAAAGAGGTTGGTGACGTTCAAAGGATCGGGATTGTAAGCCGCGTCGGTACGTATCTTAGCCTCAGCGGCTCGCATCTCCCAGTACTTCTCGTCATCCCAAGTGTTGTTTTGAGCAAACGTTGCTACGACGGACAAAGAACACAAGAGGAGAAACAAAGATAGCTTCTCCATTGCAGGAGATAAATTAACCACAAATAGATTTTTGTTAATGATTGTGGTTAATTCACCTTGCAAAGGAATCAATTAGAGAATGTGGTTTTTATAAGTGCAAATTATAGTTCTAAGGCCAGCTCTTAGGCCCTAAAATAGAAGGAATTGAGGGTGTAAACTAGCTTGGAGACATATTTAGCGGGAAGATTGGAGCCTCACATTTTGTGTACGATAAGTGACGGCATATATATTTTCTCCTGTACGGTGTTGTTCTAAATAATTTATTTATTTATTTATTTTAATTTTTTAAGATAGAATGTTCTAAATAAACTTCTTGTTAGTCTTCTTCTTCATTTCAGACCGTGAAAGGCAAAAAACTTCGTATATATGTCACATATGCATATGTTGAGTTTTTGTTTTCATAATAGCTATGTGAATCGGAAGTTTATGATATACACACGATCATTTGAGCAACACCAAAATGAGATGATGTTATGATATAGAAACTTCTATCTGTATGGTAACTATAGGCAAAGCCGAACATAGGGTTTAGGCTTAGCAAGGGTTAACAGTCACATGATCTTTGTCTGATGTGATACCATGTTAACTTTCATCAATTTGGGTCCATTTGGTGAGGTAGTTCTAAGTGAGGTTGCATCTCGAACCCAATTGGCAATAGGAGTAACTCTTTGGTTATAGGAGGAGTAACTCACTTGGTTATAAACTACTTCATGCAACTCAATTTAATCAATGTGAGACTTTTCCCACCTTCAACAGGTAATGTAATGTTGAGGTTAATTTATTAGTTAGAGAAATTAAAAGGCAAAGATCTACTTCGTTTCGAGTAGTATCTTTGTTTTTTCTGCTATAGTTCCAGTCTTCCAGACTTCCAGTTATGTAGGAAAATTCACTTTACAGGATTTTTTTTCTTTTTTTTTCTTTGTACAGTTTGGTATATTCTCAAAGTTATACATACTACATCACAAATCGAAGCAAGATTGATAGAAATTTATCTCATGATACATTAGGATGCTCCAACAAATATTGACCTCCTTTATGGGAGGGGGACTATTAGGTTCCCAGGTTTGGAGCAGAGCACATTGATAAATGATAATATAAGAACACAAATTTGAGGTGTAGTATATATGTAGTTATGTACATGGTGTACTTAAGCTGGTTGTTGCATAAATACTTTCACATTAATTCTTTACTTTTTACACCAAAAAAAAAAAAACATTAATTCTTTACTTTCTTTAGTTATATTTGTATAAAGTTGGACAATCATGGGAAGGATATCCGTTGGTGCGCGCTTCCTGTGTGGTGCATTTGCTATCCCAGTGCGGGACATCCCATGCTTGCGAGTTCACCATATAATTTGAGGCATAATGGTAGTGGCACTGTGGCAGGACAATGCAATTTTAGGGGCAAGTACGTAGGTTAGTCTTGAAAATTATGTCTAGATTGGTTTTACTGTACAACGTAGTTTTTTTATGAATATGAGGGATAAACATCACCTCTGGCATCGATCCATACAAATCTTTTTACATGAAACATATTACGCATTTTCTTTAATCTTTATAATTCTACCGTTTCCATTACTCATCTTGTGGATGCGTTCGATAACATTATTCAAACTTCTTCTCCGAGATCTTTTTTCAGTTACCTTCACCCATGATTGACTGTTTGGTTGTGGTGTCCTCGAATGTCAAGGACCTTATTTAGCTTTGGTACAAAAAGGAGCTATGATATCCTGAATTGTCCGAGATAGGTCGACCAGGTACTTGTTTACCGAGACAAAGCTAATGAATCGTTAAGTTTATGCTCGCTAGTATTGCCGTTTGTAGACCTTTGTACGTAAATTAGTTGTCTGTGTTTGCTAACATCAACGCTTCAAATCGATCAATCAAAACTCAGTAAGTTACGCTAGTGCTACAAGTTTTTTAGGGGATGGAGTAGATTGCAGGGAAATTTTCTTCTTTTATCTACAAGATCAAATTGATGAATCTAATTACACTTATCATTACTACCCTGCTAAACACCCTTTTGAACACACACTATCTTCATTGCTCCTCACAAAGCCATAGACCATACATATCCTAACAATTTTTAAGAAATAAGAAAAAAAATATTCACTTAATCAAGATAACAAAATGATACATTCCCCTGTCCTATTTCTTTCCTTCAATCCTTGCTTTGTCCAGCGTGGAGCAACATCCATGCAGGAGTCTATACGCTTATCAGCTTCTCGACGATCATGTAGTTCTTGCTTAGTTTGTGTCTTTTAAATAAACCTCGTGCTAGCAAGGCTGTCCTGGTACACATTTTCTTGGTCCCGCATATCGGGTTAAAACTCCCACCATTGTTCCTGGACTAGCCTCAATCATTCCGGCCTTGGCTGACCCGCTAATGGTGTTGCCTCCTGAGCCGCGGAAAAATGCTCCATTTAAGAACAAATCGTTCTCAGATTTCCACGTCCATGACTTCCATTCCGACTCGGGTGCCTCCCTTTTTGTCACCTTCAACGATCAACCAACAAATGTTATCTATAGAGTATATTAGTGAGTTCAATCCCAAGACTTAACATTGCATATGTAACAATACCTCCTTAGCAAAACCATTTTGGGGGGCAATGAATCTATTGCCTTGGCTGATGATGGTGGGATGTTGGTTACCACCAATAGCGTACATTAGCCAGTGAGTGTAGTCGTTGTTAACCACATGGAAGAAACCAAACCGGCACCTTGGCATCCTCTGAACCAAACCTTTACCAAAGTGGTTAAATGCCACGGTGACTTGCATTTTTTCGTCCTCGGTATAGTCGTTAGTGGCACCAAAGAGGAAAACCTACATGTGCCATCAGCATAGTTACCAGTTGTTAGTCATGACATCAAAGGTATATATGTAGGTAATGGATAAGGTCTTGGCATGCTACTTTAAGACAAAATCAGACATCTTACTTCATTATGATCAGTCATGTGGCAGTTAGAGATGGTGACGGCAGTTGAACCTTGTATGATATCAATGAGGCCGTCTGAGCCTCTAGCCATGGAAACATGGTCAATCCAAACATTGCTAGCTCCAAAGAGAGAGATTGCATCACCATCACTTCGTGTTCTCAAACCAAAGTGGTTAACGGCGTCCCTAATAAGGCCGCCACTACCAGGAACAATGTCATGTATGTGGAGACCATGGATGATGACGTTCTTAACAAATTGGATGGTGATTCCGGCTCCATGAGCAATGTGGACCTGAGCTCCCCTAGCATCAATGGTCTTATTGCTCGTCATGATCAACTCTTGGTTCAACCTAATGTTCATTGGGTGAGCAAAGGTGATCCAGAGAGGCTCCTCTTGGATAACTGCATGGCGCAAGGTGCCTGGCTTAGGGTTGACCATGTCGTTGTCAGATGAGTCGGTGACCACATAGAACCGACCATCTTTACCACCAGTGGTACCCTTACCAAATCCAATGGCGCAGTCAGCTAGCCTCTTCCGATTCTCAGCCCAGTTTGCCTTGCATCTCCAACACGCGTCTATAGGGTTTGTTACCGTGCATGGCCCTTCATCGGCCTTTCCTAGAAGACTCCTCCGTGTGTCGTTAAGTCCTTCCAAGGTCCTAATAACATGATACAAAATGTTGACAGCATAAGTGATAAAGCTATTTTGTTTAAACTTAACCACCTAGGCTAGATGGTATACATCTATATTCTATGACTATGTTTCCCGATAATGACGCATATTTCGACCGATGAAATTACTTACAAGTGGACTTGGTGATTAAAATGGTGAGTGACGCTATGGGGGTCAGGATTGTAGGCCTCATGGAAGGCTTTCTTGGCATCGGCTTCGCGCTTCTGCCAATACTCATCGAACTCAGCGATTTTGGCATTCAAGGTGACTGCCAATGACAAAAACAAACATACATACACAAAAAACTTGGCCATTATTTTTTCCTTCTTGTTTCCCTTCTTTTCACCTTCCTTTTTTTTTCACCTTTTTTTTTTCTTCTTATATTTTAGTTTGCAAATTGTTGGTTATGGCCTAGGTCTTTGGCAATGGCTTTTGCATGCACAGCTCAGGGCCCTGACCTTTGCCAATTACCAACACAAAAGGATTAAGATAACCCCCCACAAGCAAATAGCCTTAATTTTTATTTTAACACGCTCGCGGGAAGGTGAATGATCAGACTAATTCTAGCTTAAATACTAATGTTTCACCTCCTAATTAAAGATTAAAAAAAGATTATAGGGGATCCTAGTTTTTTTGAGATGCATGAGGCGGGATGTGTGGATAGCCACTTCCTAAAAGAACGGTCTTGACCTTTGTATTAAATCAAGCTAGTTTACCCTTTTTCCTCTCTTCTGTTTTAGAATTCTGTAGCCCTGGCCTCTCTTTTGTTTTCTGAGATGATAATTTTATGGATTAAACTTTGCATCCACTACAAGAATCAGGTGCTTGGGCGACAAAAATTTTCGTCGCCCAAAGTCCATTTTCGTCGCCCAAACCTTTGGGCA
>ONZA01009166.1:346-11060 GCA_900322205.1 Kewa caespitosa
ATGGGTTAATCAATTTAAAGAGAATTATGCTAAAATCGCAAACGATCGTTAATAAGCGATAAATATGGACAACCATAAATATGAACACCACTTAAGGGAACCCTAGAGAGAGAAACTCTTATGAATATGAATACCTTTTTGCCTTGTTTTTTGCACCAGCCGCCATGGCAAGGAGAGCAAGGGGAAGGGGGTGACCTAGGAGGAATAGATCAGGGTCTAGATCATCGAATCATTCTGGAAATTCTAAACAAAATTCACAAAATTCACAGCCTGGTTCGCAAAATGAGCAGGTTAATAGTGGAAAAAAATCTATAGGGAATGTGGGTACTGTTCCATTGGAGCTGCACTCCGCTTCTTCAATGGCTGGCACACCTGAAAGAATGGATGGTGAAATCCTTTCGGAGGAAGAGACGTTGCAGTATTTTCAGTAGCAATCATTGGCTAAAAAGCAGTTGAGTAACTGGCTTACTTTGATGAATTCTGGGACGGTAGGTAATAATACTCCTCCTCTTGAAACTATTGCTGAAGATGTGGGTGGGCCTGTGCCTCAAGAGGGGGAAGAGGTTGTTGCTGGTGTTGCTGGGTGTTAGGAGGATCAGAGGGACTCTATTGATAAGCGTAAGGTGGCTTTGAAGATCACGATGGAAGATATTCAAGAAGAGGTCTCCTACTGGCAAACGGCTTTGGTATGCTATGTGTTAGGGGCTAACCCACCTCATGGGGTTATAGAAGGCTTCTTTAGGAGAAAATGGGGACATAGAAGGTTTCGCTTCTGCCTAAGGGTGTTTTCTTGGTTAGGTTTGAAACCATGGAAGGAAGGAACAAAGCTATGGAGTCAGGGTTCAGTTGTTTGATAGGAAGCCTTTGATCTTCAAATCGTGGGAAGCAAATATGGACTTGCGAGCAGAGGAAGTTAAGACGGTCCCAGTGTCGGTTCAATTGCCAGGATTGGACCTTAAGTATTGGGGTAAGCAAGTGTTGATGAGATTGGGGGATTTGGTGGGTAAAACAATAAGGCTTGACAAGGCAACAGAAGCAAAAGAGAAGTTATCATATGCGAGGCTGTTGATTGAGGTAAGCTTGGGCCAAGAACTGCCAGCTGATATTTGTTTTGAGAATGAGCTTGGGATTCATATTGTGCAGCCGGTCGAGTATGAATGGAAACCTAGCTTATGCGCTACATGTAATTTGTATGGCCATGATGCTAGTAGGTGCAAGAAGAAGGTGTCACAAAGGTGGGTTCCCAAATAGAAGCTTGGACCTGTGGTGGATGAGGAGTGCTTCCAACAGGTATCTAGGAAGGGGAAGAGTAAGGCTCAGGAAGAGCCAGAGCTTGTTGTCCACAATTCCTTTTCTCATTTAGAATGTGATGAGTTACTGGCCATGTATGCAGGGCTTGAGGGGTCACATATGGACATGGTTGGGGGACTTGGTGGAGTTTGAGGAAATGGTGTGGAAAGGGGGGAAAGCAGCAAGAATGTAGGGGGGGACCAATCCTCTCATGATAGCATTTGTAGTTGGAACGTGAGGGCCTTTATAGGCCTAATAAACAATTGGAAATTACGAAATTTCTTGCGTGGAATAAGGTTGGATTAGTAGGTTTGTATGAGACCATAGTGAAGGCTTCTAAATATAAATCTGTCTACCTTCAGTTTTGCTCAGATTGGAGTAAGGCTACTAATAATTCCACTCATCATAATGTTAGGATTTGGATAATGTGGAAGCCTCAAGTTTTTCATGTGGATGTCTTGTTAGTGCGCTCACAGGTCATGCACTGTCATGTAATTCGTAGAGGCTTAGGGTTGGAGTTCAGGTGTTCTTTCGTCTATGGTTTTAATGTGGATTCTGCAAGAGAGGAGCTATGGCAGGACCTGTGTGGCCTCAGTGGTGGAGTGAATGGCCCTTGGCTGGTATGTGGTGATATCAACAATGTGCTCAACTTTAATGAGAGGCTTGGGTCAGCTTTATCGTTGGCTGAAGTTGCTCAATTGAGGAATTGTGTGCAGGTTCGTTCTCTGACTAATATCAAAAGCCTGGGCTCCTTTTATACTTGGACTAATAAGCAAAGTGCTGAGAAGAGGGTGTATAGTAAAATAGATAGAGTGTTGGCAAACGATGATTGGTTCCTGTCCATGCCTAATACTATTGCAACTTTCCTTCCTGAGGGGCTCTTTGATCACGTCCAGTGGTTATTTCTTTCTGTGAGGTGGGCCCTAGGGGGAAGAGGCCTTTTAAATACTTTAACATGTGGGGAAAATGGCCTAGCTTCAAGGAAAAGGTTGGCACAGCTTGGGGATTTGTTGTTGTGCAGGGTGTTCCTATGCACAAGGTGGTTGTAAAGCTTAGGGCTCTGAAGGTATTGTTTAAAGAGTTTAATTCTTTGTGTGAGCATGATGCTGAGAAGGTCAAAAAGGGTTGCTGACCTTAAGTTGAAAGAGATCCAACTAGCTTTGCAGTTGGATCCTACAAATGTTTGTCTTATTGAAAATGAAAAAGATGCAATGCAGAAGTGTAGGGTCATGGCTGAATCTTATTTTTTCTTTCTCAAGCAGAAAATCAAGATTCAGTGGCTGGGGTTTGGGGATGAGAATAGATTCTACTTTCATAGATGTATTAGGAAAAGGAGGCAGTTGAATAGTATTTGCACTGTGATGGATGGTGATGGTGTGTTACATACCTCTCCTGATCGGGTGGCTGATGCATTTGTGAGTTACTACCAGATGTTGCTTGGTATTGAGAAGCCTGCAGGGTCTGTTGTGAATGCTAGCATTGTTAGTTTGGGTCATGTGTTAAGTGATGAACATCAGGTCATGTTGAATAGGCGTGTTTCTAGACAGGAGGTGAAGGAGGCTTTGTTTTCTATTCCAGGAGATAAAGCCCTGGGCCGAATGGTTATAGCAGTCAGTTTTTTTAGGATGCCTGGGACATTGTTAGAGATGAGGTGTGTGAAGATGTGCTAAATTGTTTCCAGACTGGGAAGTCGCTTAAACAATTAAATGCAACACTGATTACTCTTGTTCCTAAATGCAACAATGCAGTGAGTGTTACTGAGTATCGGCCTATAGCTTGCTGCAATGTCTTATACAAGTGCATCTCAAAAGTCCTTTGTAGCAGATTGAGGAAAGTGTTGCCTGTGATCATCAGTGACTCTCAGATGCTTTTGTAGTGGGGAGATATATTGTTCATAATGTGATGGTTTGGCAGGATATTGTGAAGCACTACACTAGGAAGGCAACTTCTCCTAGTGTACATTTAAGATAGATCTGCGCAAAGCCTATGATTCAGTGAATTGGGTGTTTCTTAAAGACATGTTGTCTTCTCTCAACTTTCCTTGGAGTTGGGTAGATTTGGTGTTGACTTGTGTGACCACCCCCTCTTATACGTTGGGTATTAATGGGTCTATGCATGGTTTTTTCATGGTTAAGCGAGGTTTGAGGCAGGGTGACCCCCTGTCTCCTTTGCTCTTTGTTATTTATATGGAGTACTTATCTAGAGTATTGGCATGGGTAGGGAATCAAGATGGTTTTACTTTTCATCCCCAGTGTAAATCTTTGAGACTTAATCATTTGTGTTTTACGGATGATTTGCTCATGTTTTGTGGTGGGGAGGTGCCTTATGTTCTCATGATGCAGAGGGGATTAGCTACATTCTCAAGTGCTTCAGGATTGGAAGAAAATATGAATAAGTCTGCCTTCTACTCTTGCAATATTTCTCAGGTGGATATTGCCAGGATTGTGGAGGTTTCTGGTTTTAAGCTGGGAGTGCTGCCTTTTCAATATCTTGGTGTCCCAATTGCAGGAACAAGACTGAAAGCTACTGACTGTGATATTTTTACAAACAAAATTGTTGCAGGGATCAATATGTTGAAGTCCAAACACCTCTCTTCTGCTGGTAGGGCTCAGCTTGTTAATGTTGTCCTGATGAGCTTGCATGTGTATTGGGCTTCTATTTTTCTGCTTCCCAAGTGTGTTCTGGAAATAGTGAATGCTCTGTGTCGTACCTTTCTGTGGGAAGGGACGTCAGTGTATTCTAAGCCACCTCCTATTGCTTGGCATAACATTTTTAAACCCAAAAGTCAAGGGGGTCTGGGTTTTAAAAATTGTATTAGCTGGAATAAGGCAGCAATGGGGAAGTATGTTTGGCATATAGCAGCTAAGCAGGATATTTTGTGGATTAGGTGGATTGCTCATGTGTATTTAAAGAATCGAGATTGGTTGTCTCATAGGCCACCTCAGAGGGCTAGCTGGGCATGGAGGAAAATATGCGAGCTAAAGCCTTTGTTTCAATCTGCTTATGTTACTCAGCAGTGGTCTTGTGCTCATGGAAAGCAGTATACTATGGCTCTAGGGTATAAGTGGCTGCAGCAGGAGAGTCCAAGAGTGAATTGGGATAGGTGGGTGTGGAATAGGTATAATATACCTAAGCATAGCTTCATTTGCTAGCTTCAAGCTCAGGATAAGTTGCAAGTTCGTGCTCATCTTGTGAAGATTCACGTCTGTGAGGTAGAGGACTGTCCTTTGTGTGGTGTAGGCCCTGAGACGAGAGAGCATCTGTTCTACTCTTGTACTTTTGCTTCTCAGATCATTCAGCTTGTAAAAGATTGGCTTGGCATAAGAGGTGATGTGAGGAATACAAGACATCTGGTGCGAAGGATGTTGCAGCTGGGAGTAGGGAGAAAATTCAAGAAGGTTCTGCTTGTTGTCAATGCTGCTATTATCTATCATATTTGGAGGGCTCGTAATGATGTTGTGTGGAACAAGAAAGTGGTGAGACCCCAGCAGATTGTGAAGATGATCAGATTTAAGATTAAGTATAGGGTGAATAGTTTAGTCCCTCCTTTACTTAATGGACGTGACTGCCACTAGTGGGGGGAGATTATAGTGTAAATATATGTCTTTTGTATAGTTTAGACAGTGGGTGGATGGGGTGGTGATCCCCAGTTTTGGTGTTTGTTTTGTTGCTGGTTTTAATGAAATTGATTACTTACCAAAATAAAATAAAAAATAAACAACCATTACATTCGCAATTCTCGTTATTTAAAAGCCGCCTGTGATTAAATTAATAAATATTGGTGGTATATAGTCAATTATTGTTTTGATTGCAATAAAAAATTACAGTTGCATCATCAACTGATAGAAAAATAGGCTTAAAACGATGACGATCAATAAAGCGTTAAATATGAAAAGCGATTGCGACCGAAAATGTAATCATTTAAAGCCTAGTGTGATTGAATTCATTAATAATTTTTAATTCCAACAATAACATGATCCTATTATAAAACACTTGTTATAATTTGTTCATCAATTGAAAGAGAAATATGGTTAAAACAATAACGATCGTTAAAAACCGCTAACCATGAAAGGCGATTGCGACCGTACTTCATTTTATTTAAAAGTTGAGTATGATCGAAATCATCAAAATTTATGGTATATAACCCAAATATGATTAAATTCTTAGAATAACTGCAATTGATTCGTCACATGAAAGAGAAATAGGCTTTAAATGTTAACGATTGTGAAAAAGCATTAAATATGAACACGAATTACAACCACAGTTCTTAATATTTGAAATCCAAGTATGATCAAAATAATCAATTTTTTTTATAACTAACCAGAAAGAGATCCAATTTTACAAAAGAGCTTCAATTTGTTTTCAATTGAAAGAGAAATAGGCTTAAAACACTATCGATCGTTAAAAAGCGATAAATATGAAAAGCAATTGCAAAGACAATTCTAATAATTTAAAATCCCAATATGGTTTAAATGATCAATATATGTTTTATGTAACCAGAACATGTTCCATTATTGAAAAAAATAGTTTCAATTGGTTCGTCAACTAAAAAAAAATACGATACAATCGTTGAAAAGCAGTAAATATAAACAACAATTCAACTTGAAATTCTTTTTATTTTGACAAACCATTAGAATAAAAAAATTTCCAATTGAAATTGGGTAACTTGAATAGGTTCATCAATTGAACAAGACATAAGCTTAAAAAGATGAGGATTGTTAAACAGCGTTAACTATGAAAAACAATTGCAACAGTAATTCTTATTATTTAAAACCGAAGTTCAATTGAAATGCTCAATTGTTTTGGTTTCTGATTAAAACATGTTTCAATTTTTAAAAATAGACTCTATTGGTTCATCAATTGAAAGAGAAATAGGCATAAAAGGCTAACGATCATTTAATAGCGTTAAATATGAACAGCAATTGCGGTCGCAAATTATGTTGTTTGAAAGCCTAGGATGACTCAAATAACATTATTTGTTTATACCTAACAATAACATGATGCAAATTTAGATAATATTTTCAAATGGTTCATCAATTGAAAGAGAAATGCGCTTGAAACTCTAACGATCGTTAAAAAGCGTCAAATATGAAGACAAATTAAAGCCGCAATTCTTAAGATATGAATACCAAGTATGATTAAAATTACCAATTTTACTTATGAAGAACCAGAACGAGATCCCATTTTACTGAAGAATTTCATTTTGTTATCAATTGAAAGAGAAATAAGCTTAAAACAATATCTGTCGTTAAAAGTGATAAATAAGAAAAGCAATTGCAGTCACATTTCTTATATTCGAAAGCCCAATATGATTATGTGATCAACACGGATTGTATATATCCATAACATCTTACATTTTTTAAAACTTAGTTTCAATAAATTCGTCAATTGAAAGAGAAATGCGCTTAATACGCTTCAATCTTTAAAATGCAATAAATATGAACAACAATTCAACATGAAATTCTTGTTATTTTAAAGCGGAGTATGATTTCTAAGATCAATATTGTTGATATCAAAAAAAGAACTTTAAATTTCAAAAAAAGTAACCTTAATTGGTTCTTCAATTGAAAAAAAGAAATATGCTTAAAACGATGAGGATAGTTAAACAGCGTTGACTATGAAAGGGAATAGCAACCGTAATTCTTAGTATTTGAAAACGGAGTTCAATTTCTTCTCTTGCTCTTTTTATTCTTGCCTTATGCAGAAAGTTTCACACCCCTTGATATACAGAGTGGCAGAAGTGGCTAGCAAAAATCAAAAGGTGCAAAAGTGTGATTCTCAGAGACTTCATGGCAACAATTTTGATGGCTTGCAACTACTTCATTTGGCAGGAGAGAAACCAGAGGGTCTTTAAAAGTCAGCAAAGGACTGGTGACTTAATCTTTCAGATGGTTAAAGAGACTGTGAGAATCAAGTTTGACCATAGCTGGAGGAAAAAAGCTAGTAGGTTAGCCAAGATGACAACCATGTTTTACAATTGAACTTTCTTGGTTTCTCCCTCTGCTTCTCCTTGAACCCTTCCTAGAAGGTGGCAAGTGGTTTCAATCCAAAGAGAAATAGGCATATAACGCTAACGATCGATTGATAGCATCAAAAATGAACAGCAATTGCAGTCGCAAGTATAATTGTATGAAAGCCTAGGATGATTTAAATAACCATAATTCTTTATATCTAAAAAAAAATGAAGCAATTTTAGATAATAGTTTCAATTGGTGCATCAATTGAACGAGAAATACGCATAAAAAACTAACGATTGTTAAAAAACTTTAAATATGAACACCAATTACAGCCGCTATTTTAAATATTTGAAAGTCGACAAAGATTAAAATAATCAATTTTTTGATAACTAACAAGAATGAGATCCAATTTTACAATAGAATTTCAATTGGTTTTTCAATTGAAAGAGAAATAGGCTTAAAATATTATCGATAGTTAAAAATCTTATTTGATGCTTTTCAATGATCGTAATCGTTTTAAAAGTCTTCATCTTTCAAATGATTAACCAATTGAAGCTGTTATTTAAAATTGCATCATGTTCTTGTTAGATATAAAAATTAAGGTTATTCAATCAATAATACTTGTGACTGCAATTGTTGTTCATTTTTAACGCTATTAAACGATCGTTAGCGCTTTATGGCTATTTCTCGAACCAGTAGACTCTATTTTTAAAATTGGAACATGCTTTGAACTATACCAAGAAAATTGATCATTTCAATCGAACTCTGTTTTCAGAAATAACAAGAATTACAGTTGCAATTGCTTTTCATAGATAACATTGTTTAACGAATCTTATAGTTTTAAGCCTATTTCTTTTTCAATTGGGGAACCAATTAAACTTAAATTTTTGAAATTAGAATATTTATGATTTTATATCCAAAACATTGATCATATAAATTATACTCGACTTCAAAATAACAAGAATTTTTGGTTGAATTGTTGTTCATATTTACTGCTTTTTAACGATTGCAGCGTATTAAGCGTTTTTCTTTTTCCATTAACAAAACAATTATGAATGTTCCCTTTTTGAAAAATAGTTTCAATTGTTTCATTAATGGAAAAAGAAAAATTCTTAATACGCGACAAATAGGCTTCAAACAATATCGATCGTTAAAAAGCGATAAGTATGAACAACAAGTGCCACCGCAATTCTTCTAACATGAAAGATGATTATGATTGAAAACATAAAAATTGGTTATATCTTAAAATAACATGATCCATTTTGAAATAATTGTTTTAATTGCATTGCCGATTGAAAGAGAAATACACTTATAATGCTAACGATCGTCAAAACGCATAAAATATGAAAAGCAATTGCACAAGAAATTGTTTTTATCATAAATCCATGTATGATTGAAGTGATCAATTTTCTTGGTACCTAACTTGAATTGTTTCAATGGGTTAGACAATTTAAAGAGAAATACGCTAAAAACGCACACGATCGTTAATAAGCGTTTAATATGAACAACCATTGCAATGAAAATTCTCATTTGTAGAAGCCGTGTGTGATTAAATGGATAAATATTGGTGGTATATAATCAAATAATGTTTTGATTTCAAAAAATAATAGCAGTTGGTTCGTCAACTGAAAGACAAATAAGCTTAAAACGCTAACAATCGTTAAAAAGCGTTAAATAGGTAATTGCTACCGCAATTCTGATTATGTAAAAGCCTAGTATGATCGTAATCATCAATATTTTTGAATTCGAACTATAACATTATCCTATTATGAAAAGTAGTTATAATTTGTTTGTCAACTGAAAGAGAAATACACTTAAAACAATAACAATAGTTGAAAAGCGTTAAACATGAAAGGCAATCGCGACCGTAATTAATTTTTTTAAAAGTTGAGTATGATTGAAATCATCAAAATTGACGGTATCTAACCCAAACATGATCAAATTTTGAAAATAATTGCATTTGATTCGTCAATTGAAAGAGAAATAGGCTTAAAACGCTAACAATCGTGAAAAAGCGTCAAATATGAACACAAATTACAACCGCAGTTCTTAATATTTGAAATTCAAGTATGATTGAAACAATCAAATTTGTTTATACCTAACTGTAATGAGATCCTGTTTTACAAAAGAATTATGATTGGTTTTTCAATTGAAAGTGAAATAGGTTTAAGACACTATCGATCTTTAAAAAGCGATAAATATGGATAGCAATTGCACCCGCGATTCTTATAATTTGAGAGCCCATTATGAAGCAATTTTCAAAACCACCCAATACCCTAAAAATGTCCAAAACCCTCAAAACCCACCACAACAATTGACCCAGGTACATCCTACTGGTGATGTAGGAAGTAGTAGTTCTACTCCTATTCTCATGACTGCGTCTGACCATGAGACATCTGATGCTGAGGGATCTAGGATGAGGCCTCAAATGGTGTTTCGTCGTGCTCCTCAAGTTCCAACCACTCAAGGAAGACGATGGGCAGACTTGGTTAATAAAGATTTAGGGGGCATAGATTTGGGCTTTATCTCGACTGGGGAAACTGACAAGTGTCTGAAGATAAGCCTTGAAGATGTGCAACCAGAAATCGTTTACTGGGAATAAGCAGTTGCTTGCTTCATTTTTGGAGCAAATCCGCCAGATTAGGTAATGAGTGGCTTTTTGCATAGAATTTGGGTAGAAGATAGAATTCAGAAGGTTATCATGTTGTAAATGGGGGTATTGTTGGTGCGTTTCAATAGTATGGTGATGAAAAATGAGGTACTTGACATGAAGGCTTTCATTTTTGATAAAAAATCTCTAATTGTTAAGCAATGGGACCCTGACATGGAAATCGATAAGGAGGATGTCACGTCAGTTCCCATTTGGGTGCAATTACTTTGATTGGACATCAAATACTGGGGGGCAACAGCTTTGGGTAACATACGTTGCTTGATTGGAAAGCCTTTAAATTCAAATAAGGCTAATGTGCAGCAAAATAGATTGAATTATGCTCGTGTGTTAATTGAAGGCCAGGTGAACAAAGAGATGGTGGAGTCTATTTCTTTTGAAAATGAGAAGGGAGTCCAAGTGACTTAGGGGGGTGTATGAATGGAAAACCCACCTTTTGTAACTATTGGAAATTATTTGGGCACACTGAGGAGGTGTGTAGAATGAAAAGGAAGGAATCTGCTCCTAGTACAATTTAGGGAGAGACACTTTTGGTTCTATGCCGGCAACAAATCAAAATAAGGGCACACAAACAACTGTTGAGACTACAAGACATGTGACTAAAATAGCTGTGGTGATACCTGTTTGAGGTGTTACCCCTGATGTGGTTCCTGTGGTATTCTCTAATGTGATGTGGAGATGGTGGATATGGGTGATGGATTTACTAATGTAGCTAGGAGATCCATTGTAAGAAGAAGAGTTATGGCCCCTGATCCTGGTACTTCAATGCGGAATGTGTCTAGCACTTTGGAGAAGGTTC
>ONZA01009167.1:42908-53150 GCA_900322205.1 Kewa caespitosa
TTTTTTTTTTTGTATGTATTTCATGGAAATAGAAGTGTCTAATGATTATTATTTTTTTGAAAAAAAATAAGTCAAGCCCTTGTGGAGTTACCTGCATATTTGCATGGGAATGAGGTCGATTGTAATTCGAAAAAAGTGATTTTATGATGACGATTTTTTTAATAGGTCGGACCCTTATGGGGTTACCTACGTATCCATATGGGAATCAGGCCAACCTTAGTTCAAAACGATGAAAGATTTTATGTTATTATTTTCTGTTTGCCTAACATCATCATGGATGACATATGGGTGTTATGTATTAATTCTTGGGAGCTTATGCGTTCAATTTTTTCAATTGGTCTAGATTCATTAATTGTGTAAACACTAATCCATCTAGATCCATGAATTGGACCTCACCACCAGAAAGTACTTTTTATTAAAATACCGTCCCGACAAGTTAGGGCTAAATTTACCGCGTTGGTCTCGTATGGGTTATCGATTCTCTTTCAAAACCAAATCTCCCTCTTTCAACAAATGCGGTCGCACCTTTTTATTGAAGGTGCGATCCACCCTTCTTTGGTACATTTGAATATTGTGTAACACATTTAGATGCCTCTCATCCAATAAGACTAAACGTTCGTATCTTTCTCTCACCAATCAGTCTCGGGAATCTCCCTTTCTAACACGATCCTAAGAGAAGGTTTCTAGACCTTGATGGGAAGGACTGCCTCCATGCTGAAATCAAGTGAATACGGTGTAGCGACGGTGGAGGTTTGAATGGTACTTTGGTATCCCCATAACGCGAATGGCAGCTTACTCATTTTTTGGAGAATGGTCTTAATGTTTTTATTGGATGCCTTGTCAGCGCTGTTCGTTTGTGGCCTATACGGTGATGACCTTTGATGTCGTATCTTGTACTCTTGCAAGAGATCAACTATTTGTTTTTTGAAATGAAATCCATGATCACTTATTATTTCATGCGGGACTCCAAGTGACAAATTATGTTGTTTTTGATGAACTTCGCAACTTATTTTGAAGTTATCTTTGAGTAGGATGCTGCTTCGGCCATCTTGGTGAAGTAGTCAATGGCAACGAGGATGTACTAATGTCTGCCCGTACTCGTAGGACTTATTTTTACGATGAAGTCTATTCCCCAGGTTGAGAAAGGCAAAGGAGAAGTAAGACCATACAGTGTCGACGAAGGTATATGTTGGAGATAAGCATGAATTTAGCATTGCTTACATCTTAGCACATATTGGCCACAATCCTTTTCCATTGTTGTCCAATAGTAGTCTTGTCTTATAATTTTCTTAGCGAGTGTATGTTCGTTCATGTACGGACCGCATACTCCTTCATGAACTTCCCCCATTGTTTGCCTCGTCTGTTCTTCGTCGACACAAAGTAGGCTAACTCCGTATAGGGTTGCCTTGTATAATTTTTCTTGGTATACCACATATTAAGCAGCGCGAAGGCAAATGGACCTTTGTCCCCGTAGATCATCACACCCAGGGGCATATTCTTCTCTCAATTCGTAATTGAGGATGTCAACGTTCCAAGGAACATTTCTAAGGAGTCTACTTCCACAGTATGGTGATCAGCAGGCTCTTCCTCCCTTTTACTGTATATATTGGCATTGTTTTAATTTCAGGAGGGATAGTGATCATGGAAGTGAGCTTGGCGAGAGCATCTGAGAATTGGTATTCTTCTCTCAGGAGGTAGGTGTAATGGGTTTCTGTGAAGTTTTTGGCTATCTTTTTTAAATGGGCTCAGTAAAGGGCCAAACTCTCATTTTGGACTTCCCATTTCTTTGATATTCGGTTGATGATTAAGGTGGAATCGCCATATACTCTAACGGTGCTAATCCCTATGGCTAACGCATCTTGTAGTCCTATGATAGAAGCTTCACATTCTGCAGCATTGTTAGAGACTTTGAAGTCATGTTTTACCGATAAAGGGGCGTGTGCCATGTCTGGTCAGACTAACAATACTCCTACGCTATATCCCCTTTGGTTTGATGCCCTGTCAAAATACATGAGCCGATTCTCGTTGTCGACCGTTATGATGTTTTCATCGGGAAATTCGTTTTCTACTCCAAGGCCTTTAATATTAATTTGAGCCTTAGTAAGTTTATTTTTCTAGAAAAAGACATTATAAATGGAACGGACAATACAAAAATAAATGAGTAAAACTAGGACTTCACCCAGTGAATTAAATGAAATTCACTGGGAGCCCAGCGAAATGGAGGAAAATCGCTGGCCCTCCAGCAATAATTCTGAAATTCGTTGGAGACCAGACTTCATGTTCTGAAAAGAATGCAAAACATAATGCGTTCTGGTTGTTTAAGAGCGAAAAAACAGCAACAACGATGCAAACTTTGATGCAAAATTGAAATGATATATAAACAAGGATGATATAAGGGTAACTTTTAATGATTCATTTGATTGATAAGTCCAAATTGCCAGGATTAAAATGACAAAACTATTCCTAGAGCGGGAATCAAAAAAATACATCATTTTTTAATCCTAGCTAAGGACCTATATTCTACTCTTCCCTCTCCTTCGGAGGACGTCGGTCCTTTGGGGGAGCCGAACTAGTGCTAGCCTCCTCTTTGCAATGCCAAATTAAGTGCGTCTTCTTTCTCCTCTTGGGAGGCACCTTATCTGTAGGACGAACCTTCGAAACTGGGGGCTTCGTTTTTTCCTTTTTCTTTGGTGGCGGTAGAGCTTGCCTCTTGTGTTGGCTCGGTGAAGGCACGTGCTTCTTAAAACCTTGCATTTTGTTCTCCCGGGACTCTTTGCTTTTGTTTGGGTCCTTTGAGATCATCCATGCGAGGTAATGCCCCGTCATGAATGGAGACAACTTCTTACGGGGCACCACCCAACGGGGGCGCTCATTCCAATATTTGCTCCATATCTCTAATTGCCCAGCAGTCAACCTTACCTTGGGTGGACAACTGTATCTTTCCGGGGAATACTTTGAGCTAGCCCATATTGACGCCTTATCTGGGTAGGGTAGAACGCCAACAGGTGATCAAGGCTCATAAGTCAGCTATGAGGGATCTCCTCCACGCATCAGACCATGGTGGTAAGATGTCACTACGAAATACTCCAACGAATGGTCAGTTCCCTCCCAAATGAATTATCCACTCCCCAAGGGACTTCACCTCGTATAGCCGTTGGCGAGACCAAAATTATTTTGGCGTGTAGACGACGTGTGCATCTGGTTTCTTCACCAACCGTAGATGCTCCAAGAGCCAAATCTACAAACCACGAAAAGAAAAAAAAAGACAAAAAGTCAATCATCATTCAAAAAGAAAATTATCAAACATGTGAATCGGAAAAAAAAAAAAGAAAAAAAAAGAGGCATCAAGACTCAGTTGGAGAAGTAAAGGACTTCCCGAGAAGTCGCCATCCTCTTCATTTGCCAAATAGTCTAAGCAAGAATTGCTTTCGTTCATATCTTACTGTTTCCCACGAAAAGGAAACGGCATACAAGAAATAAAATAAATGCCCTTTGACGGAAGGTTTTCGCCTTACTATCATCTTCCACGGAATGAGGAGAAAAGTGCTTGATCACTTTGAGAAGGTTGCATTCATGCCCATTGATAATATCCCGGGATTTCTCAGGGTCAAAGCCAAGGTATTCCTCGAACTTGAATTCATAACTATATCTCAAAGTAGGAATCGCCATGTTGATATTTGGAGGAATGCCCAAGATCGCGGAGAACTCCTCCACCAATGGACACAATTCCTTCGTCCCTCCTAAGCAGAAGACGTGAAGGTCGGGCATCCAAACTTGGTGGACGCCCTTAGAAGAATCCAAACAAGCTTTACTTGTTTGAGGGTAAAGAAGATGGCAATGTTGAAAATGTTTAGACGTTGGCGTTCCTCAATGGACATGGAGTTCATCCGAATTTCAAAGGATTTCTCGAGGAGATTGGCCATGTGTTGAGGATGACTTTGAGCTTAAGAGACTTAAGAAATGGAGAAGTATGAGATTTTTCAAGTTTAGGTGCAGTATTCTACCATGCAAATCCATCCTTTTATAGCTCCACATGCAGAAACGCTTGCAAAAAGGAATACGAGGAATCAGGTATGGACTCAACCCAGTGAATACATTCATATTCGGTGGGTGGCATGCCGATAAAGGCAATAATCGCTGGACCTCTGCCGATTTTAAACATAATCGCTGGCCTTAGGGCTATTTATCTCATATTCGCTGGCCATCCAACGATTAATTTAAGTGATCATTCACTCACCTTGAGTTAATACGGATTTAGGATTAATTTTTCCGTTAGGCCTTCAACCCCTTTGCCCCCCCCCCCGCCACGTTAATGCATTTACATCTTTTACTACATTTGATTCCTTTTAATCAATTTTGTGCATAAATGTGTCCATGGGATGTTCTTTATTAATTCCCGTTATTCAGTTTTGTTATTTTTATTATTTACTTGTATATTTGATCACAAATTTTTATTCTTTTACCAATTTTTTTTATGTAAATATGTGTGCGTAATAAATAATTTTCGAAA
This sequence comes from Kewa caespitosa, assembly GCA_900322205.1. NCBI lineage: Eukaryota > Viridiplantae > Streptophyta > Magnoliopsida > Caryophyllales > Kewaceae > Kewa > Kewa caespitosa. The sequence continues at coordinate 47,419 of ONZA01009167.1, forward strand.
AAAAAAAATCATTGATAATTAAAACTTTTTACAAACAAAAAAGAACGAGTTCAAAAAGACCCTTAGGGAGTCACTACCACATGGAGCAGCCTGTTAGTCGCTGACGGGCAGCGTCGAGACGGCACGTCTCTTGCGGAAAGGCCTCGCCTGCGACGGCTCCACCTCTAAAATGGTATTCAAATCCGCCACCTGCTCGCTGGTTGGGATGATAGGCATTTCAACCTCATTGCCACCCATGGACTCTCGATCCCTCACTCGCCCTTGTGCTCGAGGTTGCCAGCAGAATCGCTCCCGCCATCCTCGGCTGCATGGGCCGAATGGTTTGAAACCTGAGTTGGAGAGGCACGACCACCTCTATGCTGTGACCGGCCCGCCTGAGACCTTGGTGCCCTCACCGGCGGCACTGGCTGAGGCTGGGCAACCTCTTGCATGGATAAAACGGTAAAATCAGCCACAAGTAGCATAATGTTGGCAAGAATAAGAGAAAAGGGCACGAAGATATACCTCTCCCGCCTGAGTACGAGAAGCACAAACCAAAGTGAACAGCCGCCAGATGTGCTTCTTCATGGCATAGATGACCTTCAGGGTCGCTTTGGTCTCCTCCAGATTCATCTGCAAGGTCAAACGGGAGACAATCGTTAGTGAAATGAAACTGATGAAATCATAAAAAAAGAAAGAGCAAAGCTGGCATGCATACCCCTTTGTTCCCCTCAGGCAAGGGAAGGTACTCACACTCATCATCTGGAATGTCTGGGACCTCTAGTATGACACGAGTGCCGGACTCGTCCTCATGACTGATAGACAGTGTCGGCATAGGGATGCGCACTCCACCCTGAATTATCAAAAGAAACTCCAATAGAGTTCATCAAATACAAGTAGAATTAAAAACAATGAGGCATAACAGAAGGTTAACCTTAGCAAAGAGAAGAGTAGCCGACATCCAGAGCTCACTGCAGAAAGCCTGGTAAGCCAGGGCCGGATAATCATCACCTAGCTGCTGAAGGAAGTACAAGAACTCAGCACCTCTCATGCCCACCTTGAACTCCCTCTCAGAAAGGCAGTCAAGGTAGAAGACAGAGTCCGACGCATCCTGAGGGACCTCAAACCTCCCGATCGTCTGTCGGATCACCCGCTCCCCAAGATACCACACATGACCGAAGGGGCCCTCGAACATGATCCTCTTCAGATCGTACTCCCAAATCGCATGGAAGACCTCAACGGGGACGCTGGTCATATCTGACCAAGGTTGACCTGGAAAACAGTAAAGAAAACCATTAGATCAAATCTAAGATACATAATACGTCAAGAAGCAATATACGTGCAATCCATGTATACCTAAAGAGAAACAAACTCGTTCAGCATCCGCCTTTGCTTCGAGAAAGGAAGCTCACTAGGCGCCGTACGGTACGTCGATAACCAACGAGAAAAGATAGGGAAGGCTCGAGGTTTGTCACAGTGAGGTCCAAAGACTTGAAAGTGCTTGTAAATCCATATCTGCACATACAAAGAGAGTTAGAAACACAAAATATGAATAGCATGCATGAGGCAATGAAAGGCTAAAAGAGACATTACCTCGATCACCTTCCAAAAACTGCTGAGGAGAATGTCCTTGTTCTTTATTTGATGGCTCCCATGCCTCAAGTACTTCATCAAGGTCGCATAACCTGCTGCGCCCCAGTTGTAACCGTTGATCCTCCAAAAATTCTCGAGGGCCAGGAGGCAAGAAAAGTGGAGACGGCTACCCTTGTCCCCAAACAAGGTGCAAGCCAAGAGGTAGGCAACAAAGACTCGCACTGTCCGATCCAGTGTCATCTCGTCAAGATGCTCGGTAATGACATCCCAACAAATCGCGTAAGGGACTGACCCGTCGTTAAGGGTCGTAAGCCACACAAAGGTCGCCCCAAACATGGCCGTCAATCAATCTTGCTCACGGTAGAAGGAATGTCCAGGGGCACAGGCTTGCCTACTAAGCCTACACAACTAATAAGCCCGAACTCTAACAGCGTGATCGTCATCTCGCCCATCGGGAGGTGGAAGGTACCAGTCGTATCCCAAAAGCACTCAACAAGAGACTGCACGACCGTACAGTTCACATACTCACAACAGCGAATTGAACCGAACAAAGAACCGAACCCGATCTCCTCGAACGGTATGTGGCGATTACCTCGCCTATACTACTGTAATCCCTCAAGTGCGCCTTCTTCTCCTATGAGAAGATTACGTACACAATATAATAAAAAAAATAGCTCAAAAAGAAAAATCATGGGCAATACGCAAGTAGACCTATGCACATGAACGACGAACATTTTAGCACTTTAACGAATGAAACAAAGCATACATGACATAAATTATGTTCTAAAGCAATAAAACTCGAGCCAATTGGTTCATCTCGAGGTTTTGTAGCAAGACGAACATGATACGGGTTACAACAAGTGCATTATCTAATAAGAAATCAACGAAAACTCTAAGGGGCATTTCGTCGAACACTTGGCATGCATGACTCAAAGACCCACGAATTTGCAAAATTCACACAAACGAACACCCATCCATCATAAACCTATGCCCATACATCACATACATATCCAAATTTTCATCCCACTTTCATCCGTACATGTCATACAAATCAAACAATCCATCGACTACATGAATTTTGCAAAAATACGAAGTGTGAAGTTTCAAAACTTACCGCTTTAATCCTCGCGCGGTATGACAAGTGATCATCGGGGCTAATCAAGAGCACCAAAGGGTTCCAGTTCCGCGCCGGTTTCCATTCGCGCCGACGAATCAATCCGCGGCTCGGAGTTCCTCCCCAACTTTCTTCCTCTTATACTCCGGGGCACCCTTGGACCTACCCCAAAAACATGATGAACCCGCCCCACCTGAGCCTCCTCTTTGTCATCCCTAAAATCAATGGGGCCTATGACCATCATGGTCACGAAGAACACAAACAAATCGAACCACCTTTCCAAACTCATCTCCAAACGAGCTACAACACAATTCATGCTAATCTCTTGAGAATCGAGAGAGATAAGTGTTGGATTAGGTAAAAATCAAAGTAGACAAGCTCTAAATGAGTGGGGAAGAAAATTTGAGTGAAAACAATGGAGTTTTGAGAGACAAATTAAGAGAAAACAGAAAAGCTCGAGTCGCGAAATGAACTGGGAGCATTCTGCCTCCCAGTTAAATCGCTACCAAGCGATATTCAGCAAATTTGCTGGGCTTCCAGCGAAATTCAGCATATTTGCAGGGTCACAACAAATTATTGTATATTCGCTGGTCCCCTCTATAGCGCCGTTCAAAATTTTCCTTTTTGACGCCCACCTATCTGATACATATTGCTCAAAACATTCGACTGTTGTTCATAAACGCAGGTTATCAAGCGTGGGATTGTTCAAATTAATGCAGTCCCTTAAAAAATCTGGCCTAGACGGTCGGTTCCAAAATCTTAAAAAATTCTTTTTGGCTTAATCAGTCATAAAGCGATAAAATTGTTGGCCCGGACGGTCAATAGAATTTTTAAAATATTCATTCTGACTCACGTAGTCAATAAATACCCAAAACTCACTTTTCTGACTCGGCTAGTCAATAAATACCCAAAACTCACTTTTCTAAAACGCCAACATCCATATCCATTCTGACTCGAGTAGTCAATGAATGCTCAAATTCAACTTTTTCTGACTCGCATAGTCAATAAATACCCATATATCCCTTCCATCCATTTCAAACACATTCCCGACGCCAGGATGTGGATAAACTCATACAAACACATTTCCAACGTCAGAATGTCGATAAACTTCTCCTCCAAGCACATTCGACCTCAGGATATCTATAAACTGCTCCTTCAAATCCATTTTCGACCCCAAGATGTGGATAGACTCCTATAAATTCATTTTTTGACCTCAAGATGTCGATAAACTCTTCAAAACACATTTTTGACCTTAGGATGTCGATAAACTCTTCCGAACACATTCTCGACCTCAAGATGTTGATAAACTCCATGAAACACATTTTCAACCTCAAGATGTCGATAAAATCTTCCAAAACACATTCTTGACCTCAAGATGTCAATAAACTCTTCCAAAACACATCTTCGACCTCAAGATGTCGATAAACTCTTCCTTCATTTTTATTCTGACTGAGGACGTCATTAAAAATGGTATCATCCTTTATGGAGGATAAAGGGCATATACCCCTTAATCATATATATTTAGCTACCCACTTAGTAAGCTAAGTGCATCCCACACTTGAAAAAAGACATACTTTGACCTTCGTCGTTCCGCGCCTCGGCCAAAGTGGGGGCTTCTGTTAGCACCAAAATTGTTTCCCCCAAATGACCCTATGACGATAAATACTCTACGGTATGGTTCCTAGAAATTAGTAATATGCGAAATAATGAATACCCGAAAAAATCCAAAAGTCAACCGAAGTCAAAAGGGATAAATTGTCATTTCACCTCACCCTTGAAGCTTCTAGACTACCCCTAGGATTCCCCTAGGATTCTCGGCCAAGGGGAGTAAAAACCGTAATGGATGCTTTAAAACAAGGGCCAGCAATTGAGACCCAAATCGTTGCCCACCCACTGACTTGGCCCATATTCGATTGCAGCCTAGCGAATTGACCCATATTCGCTGGGCCAAGTGGCGAACCAAATCGCTGTGTGTTGGCTCTCCTTTGACCATTACTACCCAAATGCATGGTTCAGCTTCAAGCGAATTGCACCAAATTTGATGGGCACTATTCGAATTACAAGAGAGTCATTTTGTCCCCAGCGAATTGATCCATATTTGCTGGGCCCAGGTGCATTAAATTTTCCATCACTATATAAACCCATGCATTAACCATACGTAACATACAACGATTAACAAGCCTAAACTCAGAATAAGCACCCAGCAACCAGAAGTCAATTCCTCTCAAGCTTAAGAATCTTTGTGAGCATTTTTCTCATATTTTCTTAAGCCAAAAATCCACCAAAAAAAAACCCTGAAAACACAAAAACCGCTCCATCACAATTTCGCGTATAACAAAATTCGGGGCAAACCCCATCCAAAGGTAGATTCCCGAGGGTCCTCCCCTCCTAAGCCACTCTTTAGGAGGGGAGTTGTGAACTTTTTGCATTTTATTTCCTTTTATTTTTGTTTTATTCCTTTTTATGTCACAAAGTTGCAGAAAATGATAACTCAAAATTATTTTCTATAATTATCGACAAATATTTTTATTTATTTTATTTTTCTATTGTCCAATACATATTTTTATGCATTTTCTAGTCATAAATTTAGGGTATTAACAACTTGATGTAATTTTCCTAAATTAAATAACTTTATTTCATTTGATGTATATTTACGTATATATTTTTTTATTTAATTTTATGTTTGTTATTTATTTTTATTATTTTCATTTTCAACATTTTTTGGACAGTTTACATTTTGCGTCATTTTTATTTTATTTATTTTCGGCATTTATTAATTTATTTTTATTATGATTTTCTACTTTTCGGCATCTTTTATTTCTTTTTCTTTTCTTTTTGCATTTTCTTTACTTCTGCTGATTTTATTATTTACTTTTTATAAAGTCATATAATTCTAGAAAGTGGTAATTTAATACTATTTTTTGGAATTATAAGACTTATATTTGTATATTATTATGTATATTATTATATATTTATTTAGTTGCCCATTTGATAACGTATAATCCCATGGACATATTTATCTCTTTTTATTGGTTTAATTATGGAA
>ONZA01009172.1:4798-16707 GCA_900322205.1 Kewa caespitosa
TTTTTTTTTTTTTTTTTTTTTTTTTTCATATCCGACATTCAGATGTGTAGTAAAGTTTTATCTTGCTTACACTTTCTTTTGTATTGTCTTTTCTGTTGGTCATTACGCATGCATAGGTGTATATGACCGGGGTACAACCGTAGTGTGTGGGGTAAGCCTCTTTTTTTTTGTTGATAATTACGCCTGTGTAGGTGTATATGACCGGGTTACACCCGTTACGTGTGGGGTAAACCTCTTTTTTTGTTGGTCATTATGCCTGCGTATGTGTAAATGATTGGGGTACACCCATTGCGTGTGGGGTAAGCCTCCATCAGGTTGTCAGTATTCTGGTTTCTCAAGTTCACTCCTATGGCTCACTATGGAAGCTTGCACATTTTGCTCTATCGTATTTCCCTTTCAATGTTCCTTCTATTATGCCTTTTTCATTTATTGTATTTCCCTTGTCTACCAAGTTAGTAAATGAATCTATTCGCATATTATGCAACCATGTTATGTTTCATTGCAATGTTGCTATACGACCGAGCACTTGGGTCTGAAAACCCAAATGCTCAACGACCGAAGCCTTCACGCTTCTAGAATGTTTTCTTGCCTACAAGTTGTCATTGGATCATGGGAATCAACTCATTGCCTTCTCTTTGACAATGACGACAAGCTGCACAAAGTATTATCTTAACTTGTATCGATTGGATAATTCATGTTGTTCAATAATTTTGGGACTCCTGATGCATTCATCTAGTCTCAGTTTCATTTGTAATAATCTTTTTCCAAATTATTGCAACTCATTGGGACACTATAGCACTCGAAAATGCTCTCATCATCACTCTTACCGGTGGTGTGATTCTCTTGCTAAATACATAATTGGCATGTATCTTATTCCTTTACATTGTTGTCAACAATATCACAACCTCCTAGAATCTCAAACTTATCAAACCACAAGTTTTTCAATCATTTCTGTATATATATTATCTTGTACCTTTGATAATCTCCCACTACTCTTACCGAGTTTTTGGGGAAAGGTTGCCTATATCAGCATTACTCTACCATGACAAGATTTAAATTATGAAAATTGTTAGTTGGAATATATATGGTAGGGGTGTGCATAGCCGGTTTTGGTTACCCGTTTGACACTTCGGTTCGGGTATCCTATAGTTTCGGGTCGTTGGTTATGTGATCCTAACCATTAAAGAAGTTTCGGGTACTCATTGATTCGGTTAACTGATAAATACGGTTCGTTCCGTTCGGGTAACGGGTATCGGACATCGCCATTCAAAGAGGCAAAAAGTTAAAAACAAACACAGCACAACTCCAACGGACATTAGCAAGGGACAGAAATTCGTTAAGCGTCAGCTCTGTCGTGGTTTTCTCAACTATGGTTCCCTGTTAGAAAATCAAAATGCCATCAGAATGTTAGGCACATTATAACAACCACAAAACAGTGCAAAATCCTGCTCAAAGTCAGGGTCTAAAGAGGTTCAGGTGAATTCACCGGTTCATCGGTTCGGTTCGGGTAACCAAATGTCCGAAAACAATTACCCTAACCCGAACTGGATTTTAATTTTTTAGAAAGATCAAAATCGTACCCTAATTTTTTGGTTCGGTTACCCTAAATTTCGGTTCGGGTTTCGGTTCGGGTTTTGGTTTCCCGGGTTTTTTGCACACCCCTATTATATGCGGCTAAGAAGCCCTCTGTAAAAGGTGAATTAAAGTCCCTGAAATAGAAATTCAATCTGGATATTCTTTTCTTACTTGAAACAAAAACTTCAGCCATTAACTCTAGACGTATAGCATCCTCCTTGGGATTCCATCATTATGAAATCATTGACCCCACAGGTCATCTGGGGGTATTTGGGCTCTGTGGAATACAACTTTTATAGACGTCCTATCCTCCCAAAATGACAATAGAACAATTTCCTTGCACGTTCGTGACAAACAATCCCAGAAGGAAAGTATAGTCACCGACATTTATGGCCCGGCCCAACAAAATGAGAAACATCCTTTTTGGGACAGCCTTACACAAATGACTAACTCCTGGCAGTTACCTTGGTTTAACATTGGTGATTTTAATGAATCTTTAGGAGATAAACAACGAGGTAATTTAGCACACACAAACAGAACTAGAATTTTGCGGGAGTTTTGCCTCAGTACGAATGCAATTGATGTCCCACATACAGGCTCCCATTTTACTTGGAAATGTAACATTAATAATGTTACTGTTTTTGAAAGACTGGATCGAGCCCTTTGCAACAATGAATGGATGTCCCTCTACCCTAATTCTTTATTAACAGCTGGTGCTTTCTCTAGTTCGGACCATACGCCGCTCCTTTTTCAGACTAGTGCTAACACTAGTTTTTCTAAAAAACCCTTTAAATTTCAACCTGGTTGGACTTATAATAATAAATATTTTGATATTGTCCGTAAAGCATGGGCAAATTCCTTTCCAGGATATGCCATGCACTCACTTTCGAAAAAACTAAAGCATCTCAAGTATGATCTTAAAACCTGGCATAAGTCCCGTTGTGGGAATATCACATCTCGCCTGACAAAGAACCTCGATAAACTTCAATTTGTCCAAAACATTCTTCTATTCAGTCCGAATGATCCGCGCCTTGTTCAGTGGCAGGACATGCTTATTAAACAAAGAGAAAAACTCATGCTTTTTAATCAAAAATATTGGGGAACGTATTACAGAAAACGGTGGCTAACCCATGGAGATCGTAATTCCAGATTCTTTCATATTTGGAACAAAATCAGAAACCATAAAAGATCACTATATCGTATTAAGGACCCTTCTGGGGTTTGGATTGAGGAGCCCAATGAAGTGGCAAATCAATTTTCCAATTGTTTCAAACAAAGATTCCAAACCGACCATAATAACACTCGAAATCTTGAAGTATCAGAAATTCCACCCTTGATTTCTGACGAACAAAACTTGTTATTGTGCCAGCCAATATCAAATGAAGAAATTGAAAAAGCACCAGGTCCCGATGGATATGGTCCGATTGTTTTTTAAAAATACTGGAACATAGTCCAGAATGATGTAATACAAGCCATTCAGGAATTCTTTAACAAAGGAAAATTGCCTAAAGAACTTAATCATACCATTATCACTCTAATTCCTAAAGTTTAGGATCCGGATACCCCCGACCATTTCAGACCTATTAGTCTATGCAATACTATCTACAAAATTATCTCTAAAATCTTAATCAATAGACTGAGACCATTTCTTAATACCATCATTGGCCAATTTCAAAATGTTTTTGTCCCGGACAGAAATATTCAAGATAACTTACTGCTAATGCAGGAAATAAACCATATGTTTTATAAATCGAATAATAAACTAGGCTGGATGGTCTTGAAACTATATTTGGAAAAAACCTAAAATATAATAGAATGGGACCATCTGTTCCAAACATTACAAAAATTTGGCTTTTCGTAACAGTGGTTATATTGGATTAATGTATTACCACTGTGTCTTATTCCCTTAACGTTAATGACCAACTTCATGATTTTTTTAAACCTTCCAGAGGATTGCGTCAAGGTGACCCTCTCTCACCATATTTATTCATTATCTGCATGGAAGTTCTAGTTAAGCGATTGACACCATCATCATTAGATAAAAAATCAGGAGTGGGATTAAAAATTTCTCCACATGCACCTACTATCCCGAGTCTTTTCTTTGCCGATGATAGTATTTTATTTTGCAAAGCAAATCGAAAATCAGCATCGATTGTTAAAACAATTCTTGACAACTTCTGCAGTCAGTCAGGCCAGTTAGTTAATTTCCATAATTCGTCTATCATTTTATCCAGAAAAGTTTCGACAACAACAAAACAAGCTATTGCTACCATTTTTAATGTTCCCAAAAATCATCTTTGGAAAAGTATTTAGGTATTAAATTTAACGATCGAAGAATTGATAAAACTACCTTTGAAAATATCCTTAAAGTCACATCAGATAAGTCACAATCTTGTCATGCTAATACTCTGTCAAAAGCTGGGAAAGTAGTCCTTATCCAAAGTAATTTAGAAACAATGACGTCTTATGTTATGCAATCTAACAAGATCCCTTCTAAAATCTGTAAAATTCTAGACATATTAAATGGACAATTTTTATGAAAATCGAATGAAAATACTCCAAGTATTCCTCTTGTGGCCTAGAATACAATTTGCAGACCAAAAAGTCAGGGTGGACTTGGACTTAGAAAAACTGAAGCTAATAATAAAGCTTTTCTAAGTAAATTGGGTTAAAAGGTTCTAACCTAACCCCAGAATTTGTGGGTAAAGTCTGTCACTGCCAAATATCGAAATAATTAAAAAGTCCTTTGAAGTTAAGAAGAAATCTGCAAACTCGCCTATTTGAAATCAAATACTCTCAAACAGAACTGTACTCAGGAAAAGAATTAGATGGATTGTGGGGAATTGTCATAATATTAATTTCTGGCTTGATAACTGGTGTCTACCAGTTAGTATTATAGAATATTTTAATATAAACAGAACCTCCATCCAAAATATTGACCTCAAAGTAAGTGAGTTTATAACTGATAATTTTGAATAATGTGATTACCCCAAGCTCTTACAATTTGTCCCTATGTCCTTAGCCAAAATCATTAAGGGCATTTCTATTCCCCAATGCTCCATTCCTGATACTACAGTGTGGGGTTGCACGGCGAATGGCTTATTCAACAAAAAAGCAGTTACTCGTCTAATTCACGATATTAAGCATGACACGAAGCCAAATTGGAGATATGCTTAGATTTGGAAGCTCGATATAGTTCCCAAACTCTTAATATTTCTTTGGCTTCTTTTTTATAAGGAACTCCCAACTCGTAATTTCTTTGCTTATCGAGGAATGAATCTGGAGGATACATTTGCAATAGCCATCCAAAAATCTTAGATCACCTTTTTTAACTTGCCCTTGGTCCAAATAACTATGGACCAATATAGCAGCCTTGCAGTGGTCAAAGTTCCATAATGCCACACCCCCGTCTGATATCTGTAATTGGCTATCGGATCTTCATAAAATCCTACAGTTAAATTTGAAAAAGTTGATTATCTCCTATGAATCATTTGGAAAACAAGAAATGAAAAGGTCTTTCAACGCAGAATGGCAAGCCCCATTGCTGCTATCCTTAGAGCGCTAACCCTATATAGAGAATGGCAATATCGTACGGAATTGGATGATATCTTTATGAATCTCCCTAATCAAAAAAATCATTGCAGGTCTCACTCTTCAATCGACGTCAAATGGACTGCCCCACCCCTGGGAGCATTAAAAATCAACTTCGATGGAGCTTGCACGAACTTGGATTCAGCGGCAAGATTCATTGTTCGTGATAACGAAGGAAATTTTCTCCATGCTGAAGCAAATAATCTGGGCTCAACCTCAGTTCTAGTTGCTGAAGCTACTGCCTTACGAAATGGCATTCGTAATGCCATCAAGAATCAGCCTCAATAGCTCCTAATAGAAGGAGACAATCTGATGATAGTAAACGCACTCCTGCATCGTACTACAACGCCTTGGCAAATGGTCTCTCATTCAAGATTGTGCATTTCTTCTTCGTCATATTCCTTCGGTCTCTATCCAACATGTCTACCGTGAAGGGAACATGGCAGCTGATTACCTGTCCAAATTCGGTATCTCCATAGTCGACAACTACACTTTTTTGATTCTAGAAGATAGCGCTCTCATGTCTATTATCCTACATGATAAAAGGGGGGCTTACTCTCCGGCGAAGAGTGTCCAACCCTTTGTAACCATTTTTACCTTTCTAAAAAAAAAAAAACCCAGCCCACCACTTACTAGTCCACCACCCAACACCCCCCTCCCACCACCTCACCTTTGACTACCCACCCAGCCGGAAACCCCACCCACCCTACTCGTCTAGCATGCAACCCACACCACCTAGTCCGCAACCCCATTCACCCAGCCCGCCACCCCAGCCTGCAACCCTACTTACCTAGCCTGCAACCCCACACTACCTAGTGCGCAACCCCACCCAGCCCCCAACTGCACGCACCCAGGCCACCACCCTAGCGTGCAACACGACATTACCTAGTGCGCAACCCCACCCAGCCCCAACCGCACGCACCCAGGCCGCCACCCCATCCAACCTAGTCCGCCACCCACAGCCTACAACCTTACCCAACCCAGCCCAAAACCCCAGCCAACCCGCAACCCCATCCACCCTACTCGCCTAGCCTGCAACCCCACATCACCCAGTCCCCAACCCCACCCAACCGACCCACATCCACACCTGGCCCACAACCCGTAACACCCACCCACCCGCAACCCCACCTAGCGTGCAACTCCACTCACCTAGCTCGTAACCCCATAAGTGACCAATCTTTCAACATCTAATTGGCGACCGACTCATCCCATCACCCCACGCCCAACCACATTCCGATATCTAACCTGGCAATCAACCTAGTTGGAATAGAAAGAGAAAGTTAAGTGGAGAGGGAAAGGGAATATTTAAAAAAAATTAATCAAAAATACACTACTCGAAAAATATTGCGTAGTGCGAAGAATGATTCCAAACACTTCCTTCTAACATCAAAGCTTGGTTTAATACAACTTTTTATACAAACACCTTTCGTCAACTCCCTTTCACATTCACACCCAAAGTCCAACCCAACCCAACACACCTCCAATATTCTTGCCCTCTAATTCCTCGCTGTCAACTCTCTAACTGCCCCCATATCCTACCAAATCCCCAAACTACCCTCACTCACCTCCTTCACCTCCCCCGTCCCCCCAGTGGCAATTCCGTCAAACCACACATCCCACACCCCTCCTCTCAGACAAATCCCACAATAATCCCCTACATTCTCTCTCCACAGTTTCTCTCTCTCCACATTCTCTCTCATCCCTTTTCCAAATGCAGTCAACAAAGTCTCGCCGGAAAATCACGCCGGCAACGGACACCACCTCCGGCGCCGACAAGCAAGACCAGCTCCTTCTCTCATCGGCGATATGCAACGGCGAGGACCTCTCACCGTTCATCCGTAAGGCCTTCATCTCCGGCAAGCCGGACCTCCTTCTCCAGAGCCTCAAGCACTTCACTCGCTCCAAGGAGTCCGAGATCGAGGACGTCTGCAAGGCTCACTACCAGGACTTCATCCTCGCCGTCGACGATCTCCGGTCACTCCTCTCCGACGTCGACGACCTCAAATCCTCCCTCTCTCTCTCCAACTCTCACCTCCAGTCCGTCGCGCAACCGCTCCTATCGCTCCTCGATTCCTTCATCGAAACTCGAAACGTGAGTAGTAATCTCAACTCCTGTCTTAGTTCTGTGAAGATCTGTGTCAAGATCGTTGAGTTGTGCGCGAGAACGAACTCGCATTTGATGAATGATGAGTTGTATTTGGCGTTGAGGTGTGTTGACGAGATCGAGGTGAGTTACTTGAAGAGGACCGTTCCGAGTTTGAGCTTGAAACGGATGCTTGAGGTTAAGATTCCGGAAGTTAGGGTTTATGTCGAGAAGAAGACGAATAAGGAGTTCGGGGATTGGTTGGTTGAGATTCGTACCGTTAGTCGGAATTTAGGTCAGTTTGCCATCGGTCAGGCGTCGTCGGCTAGGCAGAGGGAGGAGGAGTTGAGGATGAAGCAACGACAGGCCGAGGAGCAGTCGCGGTTGAGTGTTCGCGATTGCGTTTACGCGTTGGAGGAGGAGGATGATGGACTTGACTTGTCAATTGCGGGAAATAATGGTGGTGGTGATGGTTCGAGTTTAGGTTTTGATCTTACGCCGTTGTATAGGGCGTATCATATTCATCAGTCGTTAGGGCTCGAGGATCGGTTCAAGCAGTATTATTTTGAGAACAGGAAGTTGCAGTTGACATCGGATTTTCAGGTCTCGTCGATGACTCCCTTCCTGGAGTCGCACCAGACGTTCTTTGCGCAGATTGCGGGGTTCTTTATCGTGGAGGATCGGGTTTTGAGGACGGGTGGGGGTTTGATTTCGAAATGGGAGGTGGAGAACCTGTGGGAGATGGCTATTAGTAAGATGTGTTCTGTGTTGGAGGATCAGTTCTCGAGGATGCAGACCGCGAATCATTTGTTGTTGATTAAGGATTATGTCAGCTTGCTTGGGGTTTCGTTGAGGAGGTTCGGGTACCCTGTTGATGCTTTGCTTGATGTGTTGAGTAAGCATAGGGATAAGTATCATGAGCTGCTTTTGTCGGATTGTCGTAAGCAGATTACGGATGCGCTTTCGGCTGATAAGTTTGAACAGATGTTGATGAAGAAGGAGTACGAGTATTCGATGAATGTGCTTGCGTTTCAGTTGCAAACGTCGGATATTGCCCCGGCTTTCCCTTACGTTGCTCCGTTTTCTTCGACCGTGCCTGATTGCTGTCGTATAGTGAGGTCCTTTATTGAGGATTCTGTGAGCTTTATGTCGTATGGCGGGCAGCTCGATTTTTACGATGTGGTGAAGAAGTATTTGGATAGGCTGTTGAGCGAGGTCCTTGATGAGGCCCTAGTTAAGCTCATCGGCGCTTCTGTCCATGGTGTATCGCAGGCTATGCAGGTTGCTGCTAACATGGCCGTGTTCGAGCGCGCCTGCGATTTCTTCTTCAAGCACGCTGCTCAGCTATCCGGCATTCCTTTGAGAATGGCGGACAGGGGCAAGAGGCAGTTTCCATTGAAGAAGGCTCGTGATGCAGCTGAGGATATGCTTTCGGGAATGCTGAAGGCCAAGATTGACGGTTTTATGTCACTGATTGAGAACGTCAATTGGATAGGCGACGAGCCTTTGCAGGGCGGTAACGAGTATGTGAATGAGCTTATAATATTCCTAGAGACCTTGGTTTCCACTGCTCAGCAGATATTGCCCCCGCAGGTGCTTAAGAGGGTTTTGCAGGATGTTTTGGCTCATATATCCGAAAAGATTGTGGGTGCTCTACAAGGAGATTCAGTCAAGAGGTTCAATATCAATGCGATCATGGGGCTCGATATCGACATTAAGTTATTGGAGTCGTTTGCAGAAACCCAGGCTTCTCTTTTGTCTGATGGTGATGCGAATCAGCTAAAGTGGGGTCTAGCTGAGTCGAGGCAGTTGATTAATCTGCTTTTGAGCAATAACCCAGAGAGTTTCCTTAACCCGGTTATCAGGGAGAGGAGTTACAATGCTTTAGACTACAGGAAAGTAGTGATAATCTCTGAGAAATTAAGGGACCCTGCAGACAGGAGTTTCTTTGCTACCAGGGGATCTAAGCCGAACCCTAAAAAGAAGGCTTTGGATTCATTGATAAAAAGACTCAGGGAAGTTAGCTGATTTGCCCTAGAAACTGTAAGTAGTCAATCTCCTGATTTGCAAAGGGCATTGGTTTTGGTTCCTGTTTGCTCATAGTTGTCATTGCTAACTTGTTATGCGCGCCCAATAAACGTTGTATTTCTTGTGGTATGTTTGTACAATTGTATTTGCTGTTTCATCCTGTATGTAGTTTTTAGATACCTACATTCCATGTTGTATTTGATTCATTTAAAGAATAGTGAGAATTCTTTTCTGATCCTTCACATCCAAAGGAGCTGTATCATACTATCGTTGTTTGGAAGATATATTATATCATGCATCATTGAACATATGGGTATCTTCTTGTTGTGGTTCTAAAATTGACTCCTTTAGTGTCTCGAAAAGAGTATCATGCTTACATTTGACCACTGGAATACTATTTTAGCCTTTTAGTTTTCGAGTGCTATGTGGCTTATAATGGTCTTTTATCTTGTGATCGACTTCTGTTCTCCATAGTTTGCTGGTTTTTCTTATTTTTATTCTGATTGTCCTCTGTTTTCCATAGTTTGCTGGTGTTTCTGATTTACATGAGATTTGTTGCTGTCGATTGCTCCTATGAATACTATTCAGCTCTGGATTACGATGGAATAAGTCAAAATGGCTTGACAGAGTGTCTATATTTCTTTTCTATGAAATTACATATAATCAACACATTTCATACGGTAACATTACCATATACAAAGGGTTAGGCTGCGATACATGGTCCGAACCACGACACCAGATCAGACCGAAGTGGACCACGGGTGGACCATGGCCCAGACTAGACCAGACCGGACAATATTGTTGACTAGATCGGACCAGACGGAATGGACACCCATGATAAAGAAGAGAACAAAAAGCATATTTAATTTTATATTACATCTCGATTAGCCAATATCTTCTATAAAAACTTCACTAGCCATTCAAATTTATGATTTTATAATGTAGACATATAATGCAATTTTCAACATCAATCATATTAACATGCACAAATATCATGTGATAAGTTATAAATTTAGACAAACACTACTAAAGACTGGTTCATGGGTCGGTCCATGGTCTATCCGGTCTTGGTCCAGCCATCGACCAGACCAAGGACTGAGAATTTGATAATATGTAGACCGTGGACCAAATAGCCAGACCGAGGCGGATCAAATCAGCCAGTTCCGGGCCATTTCTCAAGTGTCTCAATAAGGCACATGTATATGCATAATTAAGGTCAACAACAACAACCAAAGACAGTACATTCCAATTTGTATGTGCACTTTCAGAATCCTCCATAATTGATCACTGAACCCCAACATACCTGCATGGGTAACGGGGTACAGAACAAATGAGTTCAAAGGTTTGTTTTAAACCCTGTTTAAAAAGCTAATTGAAACCAGAATAATACGGACATTTTCGTATCCTCGAAAGGGCCATTAGACCCTGTCTAAAAAGGTTCCCAAAGGCTTCAAATTTAGCATGCAGAAGCCCCTAAACCCAAGGGATCAAGTCTCAGTTAGATGAGATAATGTATGTGTCCTTCATTATGCTCCCTTGGGGTGGTCAGGTTTAAGAGATTCATGTATAACAGACTATCACAGCTTTGTGTTTTGAGGTCGCAGCCATGGGAGTTTGCCCCTATAAAAACATGAAGGGTGAGAGTAGTCCACTTCCACTTGTCCTGCACTTCTATGCGCTCCAATATGTTCATGTTATCGTACTTTCAAATTTCAATATCCTTTTCAATCTCGTTGACCATCACTGTGGGGTCCAGGGAGGTTGAGATGCATAAAACCGTATCGCTTGCTGGTCCAGATCACCAAAGAGGCAATTTCAGATCCATGTGCAAACAATTTGGAAAAAAGTTGGGAATTAGTGTAGTAGCAGTAAAAGGTAGTGGTTGAATACTTTTATGTCCTTCATAGAAACTGTTATCTAAGTAGTAGTTGGAGTAGCATGAAACTATGAATGGCATCTCCAGATGTTGTCGTTGTACCTGACATCTTATTAGCTTTCTGTAATTTCTGATTAATTGTTACATTGGCTTGATCATCAAGGTCTCTGGCTCTCTGCTAGACTGCTACTAGGACTATGTGTTAGGACTTCGAAAATTTTGTCGTGGTTGACAGTCTAGATTTCTGTTGCTATTGGATGAAGACAGTGTTACACATCTTTGATGTATTTTAGCTGTAAATTAACTTGTACTGTAGTTGTTTAAATATTGTATTATTGGCAATTGCTGTACGTGGAACCCAGATCTGCAATTGACTTCTGCAGCGAGTATAGGATTAGTGTACGTTGCCTAGATTAGGGTCGAACTATTGAGTTTGACACCATTGTTATGAACTGCCCGAGAGTGACAAGAAGCCTACCTTACATATTATCTTATGTACTGGTGTTTCTCGTGCATGCACTCATGTGAGACGAAACTGTACTTACCCTGCCATGTGGTACCAGACCATTTCCAGACTAGTATTAAACATGGGGAACGATGTGTGCTGTCCATTATGATAGGAGCTGTCTTTGTGCAACTACATACACTCTCACTCTGAGTCTAGTGGTGTGCATACGAAATTGATGCTGGGAGTAAAACTGTAACTATGAAATGTAGAATATGGGAATAGATAGCATATAGCAGGTGATCTTATAA
>ONZA01009175.1:28705-39034 GCA_900322205.1 Kewa caespitosa
TCTCCACACCTTCATTCTCAACTTCGTCACCTTCATCTCCCAAACCCAAGGCAACACCACTACCGTTTATACGTCAACTCAACTTTGAAATGGCCAGCATACCTACCCTCCTGGACCTTGCTACTCTTATCCAGAACATGACTGAAAAGGTTGACGAACTAGAGACCAAGAAGGCTGAGGAAGTTGACCCAATCAAGGGTGAACCAAAAAAATTTGAGTCTGTCCTGAAGCACAAAAAGCTGTTTAGCCAATACCATGACATCGAGGAGATGACCCCCAACCTCACGGGAACCTTACCTAACAAGACAATCCTTTCATACGTACGCAAATTTAAGAGCACAGACAACCCTAGGACCCATCTTAGGACTTTTACCACTACCCTCACTCTGAAGAGTATTGAAAAGGAAATTTTTCCACACATTTTTCCCATTACCATAGATGGACCCGCCTTCAGCTGGTATTATAGACTCAATACAAAACGAGTCAAAACCTGGGAAAACATTAGCCGGGAGTTCCTAGCATGGTATTCATATAATATCGAGCTTCCCGTCACTCTGCGGGAACTGGAAGCCACAAAACACCTCACATGTGAGGCTTTGATGACCTTCGTCACTAGGTGGCGAGAGAGGGCTACCCATGTGGTAAATAGACCCTCGAAAAGAGACCAATTGCGTACCGTGATACGCAATTTAATGCCCGACTTTAAGAAGCATCTCATTTTCCAACCCATAAGAAACTTCCTCCAACTGACGCAAGTAGGACTCACTATAGAGGATGGGCTTCCGATTCGGAAGCAAAATGGACTAAGGGCAATAAGAACAACAACACCAAGCGGACCAACACCGCGAATGTGAATGAGGTAAATGTCCTCCAGGACGGGGCACCTCAACGTCAAGGGCGTCGAGCTTTTACCCTAGTGGGCATGACTCTTACTCAATCTCTTGAACGCCTCATAAAGAAAAATTATTTACAGCCAATTGGGCCCACTCCCGATGTCACAAAGGACAAACAGTCCAAGAGTTATGATATTTCAAAATAATGTAAGTATCACTGTGGCAAGGGCCACGAGACTAATAAGTGATGGACCTTAAGATACGCGGTCCAAGAACTCATAGATAACGGCACCTTGCCGTTACCAAAGGCAGCACATGCCCCTAATAATAATAAAAATCCCGTTGCATCTCACAAAGAGTCCATTTTCGCTATAATCAACGATGACCTAGACTTCGATCCCACTTCACTTAACGAACCTGTGTCACCGCATGGCCACCTAGCTATTAACGGTATATGGGATAGCGATGAATAGGATGTATGGAATGCATCCCTGAAGTGCGAAGAAGTTTATGATGACTCATGCCTTTCCGGCCACGAGGTTTGGGAAGATGAAGTCAACATTTTAACTAGGTCAGGAACATTTTCTGGTAGAAAAGATGGCCCACCACAGACCAATGACAACTCGGCCGACAAGGTCAAAGAGGTAGTGGCACAATAACCCCTCGATAACCCTTTGTTATGACAACTTAAAAGAATGAAAGCTGACGTTACCGTCTTTCAACTCTTAGCATCGTCTCTAGAGCATAGGCAAGCACTCCTTTCCGAACTAAAAAAAATAAACATTTCACCCGAAACATCACCCTCCCAGCTTATGAGCTTCATGACGGAGGAAAGATCGTCCACCACGATCATGTTTTCAGACGAATACCTCCCTAAAGAAGGTCGGAACCACAATAAGGCCTTATACCTTACGGTGACGTGTAACAAACATCAAGTCCTAATGGCACTCGTTGATAACGGGTCTGCAGTCAATGTACATCCACTTAGAACAGCAAAATGACTAGGCATCCAATATGACCTCGCAAAAACACAGCAGCGCTTACGAGCCTACAATAAATCTAGGAGAAGCATACTCGAGACCATTAGCATCCATGTTACCGTTGGTCTCATAGAAAAATGAGTCACTTTTTCCGTGATCAACATACCCTCCACTTTTAACCTCCTTCTAGGACTACCTTGCTTACATAGATCAATGTCGTCCCATCCACCCTTTACCAGAAAGAAAAATGGTTGTAGAGGGAAAATTCATAGTGATCGGGGCCGACCAAATGAAGGTCACCTCGTCCAAGACACCTGTCTTAAACATACACCATGGTGAAGAAGACGAGGACTTTTGGGGTTTTCATCCAAAAGTAAAAGCTATTGAAGAAGGACAAGTTCCATTCGACTTTGATCCTCATTCTAACCTCCATGTCAATGCCATCCTTAGAAAAAAGGGCTACATGCCCGCGACGGGTTTAGGAAAGCACGCCCAGGGCCCAAGTTCATTTTGGGTGGGCACAATCCAAGAACCTCACATTCGGCCTAGGTTATGCCCCTTGGATTAATGAAATCAAAGAATCAATGTCGAGGGAGGCAAGACGAAAGAGGGGCATACGGGAAGGCACTCCCTTCAATATCCCTACACTTATTTATCCCCACATCTTGAATGGACAATTTGTTCTGGCAGGCAATGACTACCCTTACTTCGGATTTCTCGAGCCACGTTACTTCCAAGAACAAGGCATATTAATCATAGGATTTTAAATATTCGAGGATTTCAACCTTCTTGAAAATGAAATCCCTAATCTTCAGGATCAACCCTCACTTGATTGGGCTCAACCCTTGCCTCATAACGCATTCAATCTCCTTTTTGGGCAGGAGAAGATCCCAGCATGAGAAGACGACGACATCGTTCTGGTCGTCCAAAACCAAGAGTTCGATCTCTCCTTGCTAATCGCACCCACCACTGGAACTATCGACGGGTGGCGCCGCACTTGCATGTGGACAACTTCTAACAAGTGAAAATTAAGAAGCACCAGACGAGAAGGACCTATGTTTGGATCAAGCGATAGCAACTCTGGTAGCCCGAGCGATTCTGATTCCGATGCTAGTGTAGGGCACTCTCCTCCGGAGAGGATTAGGAAGCTATGCTCCGCCATTCCCAAAGTGTATGATCCTTCTGTTGATGTACTCTTTGATGGTATTAGCAAACTGAACGATGATTCCACTTACTCCTTGGATTGTTTTATCGCAAATGAATGAACTGACGATAAGTCACTCATGCGGACCATGCTCGAACATGAACAAAAAAACTCGTTAATTGAAGCAACCGAGATGATTAACTTGGGAATTAATGATAAACCTCAAGAGGTTAAAATTTGTCTAACTCTAACTCCAAATGAAAGATCCTACCTAATCTACCTCTTAAAGAAAATTATAGGTGTCTTCGCATGGTCCTATAAAGACATGTCGGGAATCGATCGATCTATCGCTGAGCATAAAATCCCACTTTTCCCTAATGGAAAACCTGTTAGGCAAAAACATAGGAGAATGAAACCTGAGTGGGTCCTAAAAATCAAGGAAGAGGTAGAAAAGCAACTCGATGGTGGATTTATCGTAGTGGGTGATTACCCCCAATGGGTAGCCAATATTGTACCCATCCCGAAAAAGGATGGACGAGTAAGGATGTGTGTCGACTTTCAAGATTTGAACAAAGCTTGTCCCAAGGACAATTTTCCCTTACGCCACATTGATGTCATTGTCGACAATATCGCCGATCACGAGCTCTTATCCTTTATGGATGGTTATGTAGGATATAACCCATTCCTTATGGCCGAGGAAGATATGCTGAAAACGACTTTTATAACGCAATGGGGAACGTCTTGCTATCGTGTCATGCATTTTGGGTTGATAAATGCCAGGGCAACTTATCAAAGAGCGGCACAAACCCTCTTACATGGCATGATGCATAAAGAGATTGAAGTATACGTAGACAACATGATCGTCAAGTCTCGCGCCCAAGAAGGGCATATACCCAATCTCCGCAAATTCTTCGAAAGATTGAGAAAATACAACATGAGACTTAACTCGCAAAAATATGCATTTGGCGTCATATTTGGGATACACTTACGCTTTATAGTCAGTTCTAGGGGAATCGAGGTTGACCCTTCAATGATCAAAATCATTATCCAAATGCCTCCCCCGATAACCGAGAAAGAGATAAGAGGATTCCTTAGAAGGCTTCAATGTACTAGTCGATTCACAAATAAATTGACTATTATATGTGAACCTATATTCAAAAAATTAAAGAAAACTGTCAAGGTCGAATGGGACGGTCAATGCCAAAAGGTAGAAAAAGTTAAAGAATACTTGGCCAATCTGCTTATCTTAGTCCCGCCAACGCCAGGCATACTGCTCATATTGTACATAACGGTTACAGAAACCGCAATGGGGGCCATGTTAGCCCAAGAAGTCAATAAGAAAGAAAGGGTCATATATTACTTGATTAAGAAGTTTCTCGATTATGAGACACGCTATTCCAGTCTAGAAAAAACGTGTCTTTCCACGGTATGGGCAACAAAAAAACTGAGGCACTATATGCTCAATCATCAAGAGCGTATAAGGTCCTGGGAAAACTGATTAAAGCATATCTTCTAGAAACCTGTACTAACGGGAAGGATAGCCCATTGGACCGTCATGCTATCCGAGTTCAACCTCAAATGCGAGAACATGAAAAGCATCAAAGGGCACGCCATTTCGGAATATTTGGCTGACCACCCCCTAAACGGTCAAGAAAACAAGGAAGAGTATGAATTTCTCGATGAGCATATCATGACGGTAGATACCGAGAAATGGCTCATGCATTTTGATGGGGCATCAAATCATAGGGGCTATGGAGTAGTAGTGTAGTTAGTCTTACTAAATGGGGCACACACCTCATTATCCGTAAAACTAGACTTTCTAGTTAGTAATAACACTGCAGAATATGAGGCTTGCATTGTTGGATTACAAGTCGCAGTAGCCATAGGGATTAGAACCCTTAGGGTGTATGGAGATTCCACCCTAATCATGAACCGAATCTCAAAAAAGTGGAAAGTCAAGAATGAGAGCTTGGCCCTTTACCAAGCCCATTTAGAAAAGACAGCCGTAAACTTTTCCGAAATCCACTATACCTACCTTCCGAGGGAAGAAAACCAATTTGTGGACGCGCTTGCTAAGCTAGCATCCATGATAACCATCCCTCAAGAAATCAAGATGATGCCCATATACATCGAAAGGAGGGAAGATTGCTCACCACTACATCTTAGAAGTGGACACTTTAGAAAAAGTTCCATGGTGTGTCGAAATCCTCAATTACAAATTGAGGGAAGAGTATCCCCCTTGGTGTGATGACCAAAGGGCACAAAGGGCCATTCGCCTTCTCGGCGTGCAGTTTGTGGTGTACCAAGACAAATTATACAAGAATAACCCATATGGAGTTAGCCTTCTTTGTGTTGAAGAAGAAAAGGCGAAACAAATTATGGGTGAAGTGCATGAAGGAGTATGCGTCCCTCACATGAACGGGCGCACGCTCCAAAAAAAAAAAAATAAGGCAAGGTTACTATTGGAATACAATGGAAAAGGATTGCAGCCAACATGTCCAACGATGCTAACAATACAAAATCCACGCAAATTTACAACATATATCGCTTTCAACACTTTATGGTTTTACTTCCCCATGGTCTTTCTCAACCTGTGGAATCAACATTATTGGTAAACTAAGCCCCACAGGCACAGGAGGACATGAGTACATCCTTGTTGCCATCGACTACTTTACAAAATGGGTCGAAGCAGCATTTTACTCGAAATTAACTTCCAAACAAGTTGCAAAGTTCATCAAAAATAATATAATCTTTCGATATGGAGTCCCACATGAGATAATTAGTGATCACGGGTCTCACTTCAAAAAGAAAACTGCGGACCTTTTACAGCATTACAAGATAGTGCACTGTAGGTCATCGCCATGTAGGCCACAAACCAATGGCAGTGCCGAGGCCGCCAACAGAAACATCAAAAACATTCTCCAGAAGATGAAAGAAACCTACAAGGACTGGCCTAAAAAACTACCGTTCGCATTATAGGGATATAGGAGCACCATGCGGACATCCACGGGCATAACGCCTTATTCACTCGTTTATGGTATGGAGGAAGTCCTTCCCATCGAGGTTGAGATACCTTCCCTTAGGGTAGCTTTAGAGAATGATATTCCCGAGGTCGATTAGGTAAGAAAATGATATAAACGTTTGGTTTTGCTAGATGAGACGCGCCTAAACGCTTTGCATAATGTCCAGATGTATCAAAGAAGAGTGGCTCATGCCTTTAATAAAAGGTCTGACCACGATCATTAAAAGAAGGTGACATAGTTTTCAAGGAAATCAAAGCACCTATACGAGACCCACGAGGTAAGTTTAACCCAAATTGGGTGGGACTGTACACAATCAAGAAAATCCTTTCCGGAGGTGTGGTCTTGCTCATGGATCTAGATGGAATAGAATTTTCCCAACTAACTAATTTAGACCAATTGAAGAAGTTTTATGCTTAATTCCCAAGTTTAATGATCGTATAATGCCCATATCTTATCCAAGATAATATGAGGCAAAAAAAAATAAAAAAAGTTATCTATCATCTTGAACTACGTTTGGCTTGATTCCCATTCGGATGCGTAGGTAACCCGCAAGGGCCCGGCCTAAATCCTAATATCGATCAATGTCACTTCATCGCTTTGCATTGAACTACGTTTGGCCTAACTCCCATTCCGATACGTAGGTAACCTGCAAGGGCCCGGCTCATTCAAAAAACAGAAATGATAAGTACTTCCTGTTCCATAAGAAAAATACACATCGGCAGAATGCTCTATGCTTTACGCTACATCCATAGTGCATAATTCCAAGTGTTTACTATGTTCAACACGATGCTCATATTGTAAATTCATAGTCTCTACTATACTTAAGGCTATGACCATAGTGAAAACTGATTTGAACTTTTGATTTTACTTTGGCTCCAAATTGTCAAATATAATTTGGACCAAATAAAAGAGTATGATTTAGAAAAGACATTCTCTTTTCATGAATTGTAAAATTAGAGAATAAATTAAGGTCTTTAATATTTATTTGAGCCATAGTTAATTTATCTTTCTTGAAAAAAAAAACATTATTTTATTTCTAGAAAATATTACTAAATAAATGGAAAAAGAATCAATACGCAGAAAAAATGAGAAAGAAACTGGAAGCCCAGCGATTTAGAACATGATCGCTAGAAGCACAGCGATATTCCACAAATTCGCTAGCCCTCCAGCGATATTTCTGAAAATCGCTCGGGACCATCTATTACGTCCAAACATAATAGAAAGGAGAACGCATTCTGGTACTCCAAGTGCAAAAAAAAACAAAAAAAAAAAAAAAAAAGGCAGCGAAAGCGATGCAATTGTTGATGCAAAATCGAAATGAAGAAAAGACAAAAGATGATAAAAGGTTAACTTCATTGATTCATTGACTTATAAGTCCAAATTACAAGGATTTAAATGACAAAACTATTCCTATAGTAGGAATCCAAAAACTACCTCGTTCTAAAATCCTATGCTAAGGACCTATGTTCAACTCCTCCCTCTCTTTGGGAGGACGTCGATCCTTTGGGGGAGCCAAACTTGTGATAGCCTTATCTTTGCGACGCCAAATGAAGTGCGTCTTCTTTCTCCTCTTGGAAGGCTCCTCATCCATTGGTCGAGCCATCGAAACCGGGGTCTTTGATTTCGCCTTCTTCTTTGGTGGAAGTACAGCTTTCTTCTTGTGTTGGATCGGTGGAGGCACGTGCTTCTTCGTACCTTGCCTTTCGTTCTCCCGGGACTCCTTGCGCTTGCTCGGGTCGTTTGAGATCATCCATGCGAGGCAATGCCCCATCACGAATGGAGACAACATTTTGAGGGGGCACCACCCAACGGGGGTGATCTTTCCAATAATTGTCCCATACATCTTATTGTCGTGCGCTTAACCTTAGCTCGGGTTGAATGACCGTGTATTTCCGCATAATGCTTTGAGCTAGCCCATATTGATTCCTTATTCAGGTAGGTTAGAACGTCAAGAGGTGAGTAAGGCTCACAACCCGACTATGTGGTATCTCCTTTACGCACCCGACCATGGTGGTAAGATGCCATCACGGGATACTCCAACGAATTGTCGGGTTCCCTCCCAAGTGTATCATCCATTCACCTAGAGGTATAGTCCTTGGCAGGATTGAAACTATTTAGGCGTGTAGGTGATGTTTGCATCCGGTTTCTTCACTAACCGACGGTGCTTCAAGAGCCAAATCTACAAAAGAAAAAAGAAAGGAGAAGAAAAGATCAATGATCATGCAAAAAAAAAAAAAATCATCAAACATGTGAACTGAAAAAAAATAAAAGAGGCATCATGACTCACTTGAAGAAGTAAAGGACTTCCCGAGAAGTCTCCATCCTCTTCATGCACCAAGCGGACCAAGCAAGCGATGGCCTCGCCCAAAACGAGAGCTATGGGACTACACCCTTCCTCAATCATCTTGAAAACATGTAGAAGAGAAACTCAGGCCATGTTAAAGTTTCCCACGAAAAGGAAATGGCATAGAAGACATAAAACAAACGCCCGACGGCGGAATATCTTCGCTCTACTATCATCTTCCACGGGAAGAGGGGAAAAGTGCTCGATCACTTTGAGAAGGTTGAAGTGATTCCCAACAATAATATCTCGGGCTTTCTCGTGGTCAGGAAACAGATACTCCTCAAACAAGGATTCATAGTTGTATCTCAATGTATGAATCGCCAAATAGATATTTGGGGAATGCCCAAGATCGCGGAGAACTCCTCCACTAGGTGACACAATTCCTTGGTCCTTCCAAGGCGGAATATGTGAAGGTCAGGCATCCAAAATTTGATGGACGCCTTTCGAAGAACCCAAAAAATCTTCACTTGTTTAAGGGTGAAGAAGATAAGGTTGAAAATAATCAAGCGTTGGCGTTCCTCCATGGACATAGAGTTCATCCAACTATCAAATGATTTCTCGAACAGATTGGCCATAAGTTTTGGATGGTTTTGACTTTGAAAGTCTTAGGAAATAAAGAAGTTCAAGAATTTTTTTGTTCATGTGCAGTATTCTGCCATGCAAGGCCATCCTTTTATAGCTCCACATGCAGAAGCGCTCGCAAAAACAATACGAAGCAGCAGGCCTGGGACTAAGCCCAACGAATACAATCATATTCGCTGGGAGGTGATGAGCACAAGTTAGTACGTAGTGTGGATCATAATTTTACGTGGCTTTTGGTGCTTTGGTTGTGTGGAATGAGTTGTTTTTTCGTTAATTCCTGATTGAAGATTTTATGCATAAAGAAGATCGGGAGCATCATTGTCGTGTCGAGGTATGCACTTTGGCTTTGAGTTAAGGCTGAGGATCATTAGTACAACCTTGCGGGCGAGTTAGAAGATATTGAAGTAAGCAAGGAATTCAGAATTAAGAGGTTAAGCGGAGTGAACTAGGCAAGCAGCAGCATCAGCGCCTAGCACGTAACCTACGCGCTAAGCTCTTCTCTCACTGACCTGCGGCGCAGTGCGCCATCCGGCGCGCTAAGCTCTTCATGTTCTGCCAGTTTTGGACTTCTGTGGTGGGCGTAGCATGCAACCTGCAAGCTAAGCTCTTCATTTTCTGGCGGGCCAGCCATTTACCCAGATTTTGGGTGCGCACTGCGTGCCAAAGGTTATTTTTCGCGATTCGCACGAGCGCCGCTTTAGTTATTTTTCTACTTTTTTGTACTTGTATAAATAGGTTTTTGAAAGGTCTTTTGAGGGATACTCTGAACTTTTTAACTACGTTTCTCTTTCATTTTATTTTGGTGATTATCAATGGAGAGTGTGGCGTAAACCTTCCTCTTGGATTGATTAATTGAAGCTACTTCTAGGAGATTGTGAGATTCTCAACTCTTCTTCTTGTTCTTGACTATTATTTCATTACTTCCTGTTGTTTTATGATCTTTACATGTTTTAAACTTGGAAGTCTTCTTATTTATCATTTGTATTGATCTATTGCAAGATATAAGATTAGATTCGCGAAATTGATCTTATCTTATGAGTAGCAACTAGAACTTGTATTGTTTGACTACTTCAACCTGGCTAGTTCTAGAGTTTTGGAATATCTTATTGGGTAACCGCGGTGTCAGATTACCTATTTGGTTATTGGTTCTCTACTCATTAATGCTTCTTTTGAATTGAACTTAGACGTTGATCGGACTAGGTTACCCATAGGTGAGGGTATTGTAGTTACGGTAATCGTACTACTTTACTATAATCAAGGAGAACTAAAGGATCATCCCTTCACAAAAGGTAGTCAAGACGTAGAAGGAGAGTTTGTGTTTCTTTGATCAATCTGAAGAGTGGTAGTGGATATTGATCTAGCCCAGACTCGTCTCTTATTGATTCTCATTACTTGTTATTTGTTTTGATATTTGTTTTCTTTT
>ONZA01009180.1:28035-41900 GCA_900322205.1 Kewa caespitosa
GTGGATACGATTGCTACTTCCCATACTACGATAATTTGGAGTATATTAGTAGGTTTTATATTTGATTTAGGCGATACGACTTAGCCTCGTCAAGGCCTATCTTAACACGTGTCCCAACTGACACGACGTTGCTCAACTGATATGACGTTTCGCTTTCCCTTCTCTTCACCCCTATATATACAAGGGGCCTCCTTCATTTGTTCCCTTCATTTTTTCTCTGAACTTTTCAGAGAGAGAAATTCCTAGAGAGAGAAAGAGTCCGCGCCTTGCCCAAGTTAAGGATCAAGTTGTTCAATCATCTTCGCCGCCGTCTCGTCTTTTTCAGGTACCTTTGTCTCTTGTTAAATATGTACCTTAACAATGACTTTGAATGGGATCTTGTCCTTGGAGCCTTCGTTGAGGCAACCCCAAAGTCTCATCAAGAGCATTTGGGGGAGGCTCATGGAGGCGTTCAAGCTCCTCCATGAGGATGAGGACTCCCGGGCCGAGGGTCTTGCGCCTGGGGAGGTACCTCTCGGGGTCAGGATCGTTTGGGCTGAAACTCGACATGAATAATCTCAGCCCAGTGGAGGGTCCCACAT
This sequence comes from Kewa caespitosa, assembly GCA_900322205.1. NCBI lineage: Eukaryota > Viridiplantae > Streptophyta > Magnoliopsida > Caryophyllales > Kewaceae > Kewa > Kewa caespitosa. The sequence goes on from ONZA01009180.1 coordinate 28,617, forward strand.
CAATGGGTGGCAAACAGGCCGATACTTCATTAGAAATAAATCGTCAGCGAGTAACCCCGAGTCTTTTTATGAAAAAAGGTATCAATAATGATAATAATGTCAATGCTTCGGCTTTGGCGAGCTCGACGGTACTGGTGCAGGCTCGACGTGTCCATAGAAAGACTGTAGCTAGAAGGATGGCTCGGGGAAAGCAAACGGCTCAGAGAGTACCATACAAAATCGAGCATGAGCCTAACTCGTCGTCCACCGAGGCTGCCAAGTCGAAGCATCCTGAGAGGCGAAAGATCATTCTGGACGAGAGTTTGAACTCGGCTTTGTAAGTTGGTAAGTTCTTAAATGTCTTCTCTTTGTTGCCCCGGTCCTAGCTGTCTCATCGTACCCCAGATTCCAACGAGGTCACTGTATCTTGTCTCCTGCCGTATACTATTTCGGAGGGCATGACGAGAGCGGTGAAGAAAAAGAAGACGAAGAAGACGGACGAGGAGAAGGCCGCCGTGAAGGAGGATCCAAGCACGATACCAAGCGGTTGGAGCATATATGAGGATGAATTTGACCATTACTTGGCATGAGTTGGCGGTCCCACAAGGGCTTTCTTATTAGAGCTAGAGGAAGGCTTGATGGTTGATCCCCCTGATGGTTTCGTTGCCTTTCACAAGCCTTCAGACAAATTTGGTTTCCGATTGCCTCTTCATCCCTTCGCCCTCTCCCTCCTGAGGGCTTATACTATTGCCCCAACGCAACTCGTCCCCAATACTTGGGGACATATCACCTTCTTTACCATATTTTGCCACGTACATAACATAACACCGACCCTCGGTCTATGGTCTCTTGTGACCAACAGCCCCAAACCACACCCTTCTGTAAATTCCATTTTTCATTTTGAGCCCAAGTACGAGTGTGTTTTTGGGCCTTTGATGCTGTCCAAGAACCAAGGTTGGGTGTCTGACTTCTACTATGTTGGAGCCATAAAGGACGGTCTCTTGGATGAGTTTCCCCGGTGGAACCACACCCCTAGCTCAGCTACCCTCAGCAGTCCCTCGTCGGAGGACAAGGCTGCTTTAAAGATGTTTCGCTGGGAGAAGAAGTATCGGAGGGCCGACACCCAGATCTTATTGAAGATGCCCCTTTGGTGGATCCCTGAGAAGAGGTGGACTGAGGACGAGGAGAGTTTGGTGCACCATTGGATCAGCGATGTCATGGACCGGGGTACCTTTCATCTGTTTCCCTTGTTTGTTTTTTGGTTACTCCTCCATAATGTTAGCTCACTTGTTTTGTCTTCCTTATTGCAGAGGCCGCTCGTGCTTCTCTTCTGAACACCTCAGCGGGTGCTGATATAACGGGGGCTTCAACTTTGGAGGATATCCAGGCCAGATCATTGGCCGAGAACAAGTTGCTCCCTGCCAAGACGAAGGCTGTAAATTTTTATAAACGTTGCATTTCCTTGTCTATGATTCTTCCGTTCGCTTATTTGGTCTTCATCTGTGCAGAGAAAAAGGGAGATGACTACCTCCTCGTCTCGAGTTAGGGGGGCCCCGCCTGCTTCTATCGCCGGGGATACCCCACTGCCCAAATTTCAGAAGAAGGCGGGCATTGGAAAGGAGCTAAAGAATGTCATCGAGGTCGTCTCGGACAGGAGTCCCGAGAGGGATGTCCTCAAAGCTATTCCGACTGCGCTTCTTGTCTCGACTCCTCCGTCTGGCTCTCTTATGGACAAGGGGAAGGCCCCTGTCATTTCTGGCTTGGCCCCACCCTCGCCCACCATTAGGGCTTCGTTGGGAGGCCTTCTTCCTTTGTACCTCACCCGGAATTCAATACTTGGAGGACCTTCAATACTTGGAGTATCGTCCAGGTGTTGCCAAGTACATGAGCCATCGCTTGGCTATGGAGGTATGCTTCGTCTCCTAATTTTGTGTTTGCCTCCTTTCTTTGAGCTGATCAGTCTCTGTTTCATCTCACACGCGGTGATACTGTCTCAGCATTACACCAAGCTCGCCAAGGAGGAGGCGTCAATTCGGGATGCCAAGAAGGAGAAGCTTGAGGCTGTGAAGGCCAAGGAGAGAGCCGAGAAGGCGAAGGGGAAGGTTGAGAAGGAGAGAGATCGGCTAGCCTAGCGCTATGAGGCCTTCAAGAAGGAGAAGGCCGAGATGGAGGTGAAACTTGCTGCTGTTGAGGCGGAACTAGGCAAGGAGAAGGATGAGAAGTCTATTGTTGAGGCTGAATTAGCCAAGGAGAGAGACGAGAAGTCTGCTGCTCTTGAGGTGCTGAGCTGGAAAAGGAGAAGGCCAACTCCAAGGCCTTCAGTGATGCAATGGTCGCATCCGAGAGGGTTTTCCTGGAGAGCATCAAGGAGGCTTTTATGGACATCTTTGGCTCCAAGGATGGCTTCGAGTGTCTGCATGCGAAGAGGATTGTTCTGATGGTGTCCAAATCGGGGGAGGACCCTTCGAACATTAAGGAGGCCTACAGAGACGAGCTGAGTTGAGACCCTCGCGAGCACTACCGTCAGGTCACAACCTCTGACATCCTGACTTTCAACACCGACTTCCTGGATGACATAGGTGATCACTTTGGACTTCAAGACGAGGATGGCGTTGGAGCCGAGGGCCATGCTGGTGCTGAGATTGTCTCTTCACCTGAAGATGATGCCGAGGGGGTCTCTTCTCCCAAGGGTCATGATGCCATCCCTTCTCCTGATGAAGTTATCGTCGTGTCCTTTCCTCAGTCTTCTTCTCCCTGATGAGGGTTGTAACTTTTTTTGTTTTGGGGTTTTTTTCTTTGTAATTAATTGTGGATGAAGTTTTTTCGCTTTGAATGAATATTTGTTGTTTTCCTTTCAATGCTTGCACTTCGTCTTGCTTTCTGCGTCAGACTTGATTAAGTGATGCTTGCTGAGAGTGTGCTGAGGACTCATGGTGGGGGTAGGGTCTCTCGTCCCTTTTCCCCTACTTGAGCAAGGCTAGGTGAGTCGTGCCGAAAGGGTCCAGACTAGGGGTCTCCCTTCGTCTCATGCTACCCCTTGGGTTGGGATCGGTGCTTCTCTGTTGTGCCAAGGGGGTGATCTCGTCCTTCAATACTTAGAAGTTCTTTGTATGCTTTTTGAGGAGGCTCGCAAATCGAGGCTATTTTTCCTCGCGTGCGTTATCTTCTTGGTAAATGCTCCCTTCTTTCCGGATTTTTCGGCTCTCCTATCTTCTTGGGACATGTTACGCCACGTGTCATGCATCCCTTTTTTTTCTGGGATGATCCAGACCGTTTATCGATTTTTGCCTTGCCTATAAAAGGACGCTCCTTGGTCATTTTCTCTTTGCACCTTTTCTTTTCTTCTCTTAACTTCCCTTCTGAGCAAAGAACTTGCCTTCTCTTTTTTAATATTCTATCGTCTTCGTCCCTTCTCCCCCTCTTCTCCAAGGCGAGATGGATAGCTATGGCGACCCTGAGGGTTTCGTCTATTTCGTTGTTGCATGTTTTACGCTTTTTGACGATCGTGGCCCCCATGGGGTCGGTATGCTTATCTAATTTGGCTTCGATGAGGTACATCCTTAACTGATGAAGGGATATCTGTCGGTAGGGGGTCATGTGGCTGCTCTTCGGCCTTCGAGCTCCTGAATGGGTTGGTGATGGATTTTTATCCTTTTTCCATTGAAGGGCCAGAAGATGAGCTTGTCCTCATGCTGTTGTCGCTCGCACCTTTCCCTTTAGGGGTCTTAGAGAGGCAACCTCGCCTGGTTGCTGTATCTCGTCCTTGAGGGATGACAGAGTGGTGGAGCTGGAAGCTGGAGAGAGGTGTTGGGTGGCGTTGGTTGAGATCTCGGTCGCACTGTCCTCCTCCAAGGTGGGGAGGACTTGGCGTATTATATCACGTCTACGTCCTTCGCCTCGTCCAATGATGCTTTCTCATTGGCGGCATGGCCCTCATCCTGCAGCTTCGTCCGGGTGCCCCCTCCACTGGAATTTGAGGGCTCTCCCCTCAATGGAAGAACCTGGCGTATTAGTTTTTGTCTTCGGCGCTTCATGAGATTTTTCTTTGTATTTTTTTCCTTTCCTTGTAGAAATCCGTGTAATGAATTTCAATGATTGAGGATGAGATTTTTAGTATTTTCCCCCTAGGATGGGGTCTAGTCTGTTATTTTATGATGCCTTTTTTATATTTTGCTTCGTCTAATCGTGTTATAGACATTTCACTTTGCCCCCAGGGTGGGGTCTCGTCTATCCGTGTTGTAGACACTATGTTCATTTGCCCCCAGGTTGGGGTCTCGTTTAACCATGTTGTAGACACTAAGTTCATTTGCCCCCTAATTGGGGTCTCGTCTAACCGTGTTGTAGACTAAGTGCATTTGTCCCCGGGGTGGGATCTCGTCTATCCGTGTTGTAGACTTAAATTCATTTGCCCCTAGGGTGGGGTCTCGTCTAGACGTGTCGTAAACTTAAATTCACTAGCCCCCAGGGTGGGGTCTCGTCTATCCGAGATGTAGACTTAAATTCATTTGCCTCTTGGGTGGGGTTTTGTCTATTTATGTTGGAGAAAGTAAACTCATAAGACAACATGTAGACGAAAGGCCTGTGAGCAAAAAAGGTTCCATTCATGGATGTTTAGGGGAGCCGACCCCTTTTGGTCAGCGGCCTTACAAATAAGGATAGTAGGCTGTTTGGGGGTACCTACCCCTTTCGGTCAATGGCCTTACAAAAACAATAGTAGGCTGTTTGGGGGTGCCTACCCCATCATCTAAAAAGGTGATAAGAGGCTGCTAAGGGGTGCCTACCCCGACGAGGCTCCGTGACGAGACCGCGTCCTATACGAAGAACTTTTGGAGGTTGTTAATGTTCCAAGGTCTGCTTATCTTCCTTCCTTCCGGTGTCTCCAGTCGGTAAGTCTTCAAATTTAGCACTTCCGTCACCCTGTAGGGTTCTTCCCAGTTTGGGTCACCTTCCCTGCTTCGTTCTGTTCTTCCTACGGACTCCATAGTCCTTAGGACGAGGTCCCCCACATTTAGCTTCCTCGATCTTACTCTACGATTGAAGGCTCTTGTCACTTTCTGCTTATAGATCTCAGCTCTTAGCAGCGAGTCTCCTCGTATCTTTGGAAGGAGGTCGAGGTTGTTCTTCAACCTCTCATCATTCGTCTTTGGCTTGAAGTGCTCGACCATCGGACTCCTGTTAACGAGCTCCAATGGGAGTACGGCCTCAGAGCGGCAAACGAGGTTGAATGGTGTCTCTTTTGTGATTGCCTTTTCAGTTGTCCTTGATGCCCACAAGACTTCTGTTAGCATGTCCGCCCATAGCCCTTTGGCTTTTTCAAGCTTCTTCTTGATTCCATTCAGTAGGATTTTGTTGCTTGATTCTACCTGACCGTTCGTCTGGGGCCTCGTGACAACAGTGAAGTTTGCCCTTACCCCATAGTCGTCCAACTAATCGGTGAGTTTCGGTGTATCAAATTGTCTGCCAATGTCTAAGATGATACTCCAAGGGGTGCCGAAACGCATGAGAATATTCTCCAGGTTGAATTTCTTCACATTGGCCACAGTCATGTTTTTTTACAGCCCTTGCTTCAATCAACTTAGTGAAGTAGTCGACAGCGATGATAACGTACTTCAGCTGTCCTGGGGCCTGCAGGAAGAGACCTACAATGTCCATACCCCATAGGTGGAAAGGTAATGGGGATAGGATGGGCGTTAGCTCGGCGGAGAGGAGCTTTGGGACTGGTGCGAAGATTTGGCACTTCTCGTAGCTCTTAATCATCTCGTATGCATCACTCTTCAGGGTAGGGCAGTAGAAGCCTAGCCTCAAGATCTTGTGTGTTATGGTTCGTCCTCCTTGATGGGCTCCACAGATTCTTACATGGGCCTCCCGGATTACTTCTTTTCCCTGTGTCTTCGAGACATATTTCAGCCATGGGTGGTTCAACCCTCTTTTGTACAGGATGTCGTCCCAGAGTTCGAACCACTTGGCCCTCGTTTGGATCTTCCTTGCTTCAATCTCGTCTTCTGGGAGTTTCCCTTCTCCCAGCCAAGCCATCAAGGGCTCCATCCACTCATCTCTTCAATCAAGCAAGAAAACTTTAGGTTCTATACTTCTTTTCCCTTTCTCTTCCCAGAAAATATTCCGGGACACCCCCTCAGCTGAAAAGCTTCTCAGGCGAGCCAGAGCATCGACATGGTGGTTCTCGGGTCAGGGAATATGATCCACTATCACCTCTTTGAAGCTTTCAATCATCTCTCGGACCTTGCCGAGGTATACTTTCATCCCCTCTCCCTTGGCCTCATAGTCTCCTGAGATCTGTGTGACGACGAGTTAGGAGTCCATTCTTACTCTAAGCTTCCTTGCCCCAGCGGCTTGGGCCATTTCCATTCCAGCGATGAGGGCTTCGTATTCGGCTTCATTGTTTGACGCTTGAAATCCAAACCTCATCGCGTACTCGAAAACATCTCCTTCTGCCGAGGTGATGACGATTCCCGCCCCGCTTCCACTCTTGCATGACGAACCATCTACACTCATCAGCCAGGACTCGATCCAACAGCTCGATGTCTTCTCCAAGGGCGTCAGTTCGGCGATGAAATCAACAAGAGCTTGGGTTTTTATCGCCCTCCTAGGCTCGTACGAGATATCATAGTTGGTAAGTTCGTGCGCCCATATCTGTGCTTTTACCGGCTGAAGTCCAGTCTTTCCTGTATCTTTTTTAGGGGTTGGTTCGTTAGGGCAGTTATGCGGTGATTCTAGAAGTAAGGCCTGAGCTTCCTGGGGCTGATGAGGACACCTAGAGCCAATTTTTCTTGTACGGAGTACCTGAACTCGGCTCCACATAAGGCGTGTGAAGTAGACGGGTTCTTGTTTCCTGTATTCTTCCCTGATGAGGATCGAGGAAACGGCCCTGTCAGAGATGGGGAGGTAGAGGAAAAGCCTCTCCTATGGCTTCGGCGAAGTAATTTTGGGGAGAGACCCCAAGTATAGCTTAAGTCTTTCGAAGGCCTCTTAAGCCTCATTGCTCCATTCGATTCTCGTCCCCTTCCTCAGTGCTGTGAAGAAGTGTGCACATTTGTCTGCTGACTTGGAGACGAACCAATTGAGCGCCGCGATGCATCCTGTCAATTTTTGTACTTCTTTCATGCACTTTGGGGGCTTCATGTCAATCACGGCTTTTACTTTTTCTAGGTTTGCGTCGATGCCTCTTTCGCATACTATGAAGCCGGTTGCCTCCTCTCACTCCGAAGACACAATTCTTAGGGTTCAGCTTCATCTTGTTCTTCCTCAAGGTCTTGAACGTTTTCCTCAAGTCTTCGATGTGATTGGATGAGTTCAGGATCTTGGTGATGAGTAGTCCACATAGGCTTCGAGGTTCCTGCCAATTTTCCCTCCGAAGACCTTTTGGACAAGCCTTTGGAAAGTAGCTCTGACATTTTTCAGGCCGAATGGCATCATGGTGTAACATAATACCCCTTCGTCGGTGATGAAGGCTGTTTAACTCTAATTCTTCTTCTTCATGAAAACTTGGTGATAACCCGAGAAGGCATCCATGAAACTCCGAAGTTCATGGCCGGTAGTGGAATCGACTAGCTTATCTATCCTTGGGAGAGGGAAGTGGTATTCGGACAAGCTTTGTTTAGGTCTGTGTAATTGACGCACATTCTCCAACTTCCCGTTGCCTTCTTCACCATTACCACGTTGGCAAGCCACTTCGGGTACCGACACTCTCTTATGAAACCTGCCTCCAACAACTTCTTGACTTCTGTTGATGCGGCTCGGCTTCTCTCTTCTCCTAAGTGCCTCTTCTTCTACTTCACTGGTTTAAGCCTAGGATTTATGCCGAGTTTGTGTTCCATGAGGGAACTGTCGATACCAAGCATCTCGTCTGGTCCGAAGGCAAAGACGTCCTGGTGCTCTTGCAGGAGTTCCGTTAGCTCTTCCCTGGAGGTCTCGTCCAGCTCGTCACTGAGGTACGTGACTCATTCGGGGCGAGAAGGGTCTAGGATGACCTCCACCTTTCTCCCAGAGGGGGTGGCCCGTTCTCTTTCCTCAATCCTTGCGTCAACAACTTCGGGAGGGACGATGTCTACCATTAGGCATTGTACTCTCCTCCCTGTCTCTTCCTTTGTCGGAGTGGTTTCTTCTATCTTCACAATGATTCTATCTTCCTCTGGTGCTTCCCTCCTCCTTCTCTTCGAACTGGTTTCGGCCAACGCAGGGGTCTTGGTCTCGGCGGAGGGTAGTGTCCTCTCAGCGACAATGCTATTGTTCCTGAGGCATTGGACGTAGCAAGTCCTGGTCATCTTCTGGTCGCCGAGGACCTTCCCTACTTCCCCATCGTCTTTGTGAAACTTCAATGTGAGCAACATCTTGTTTGGCGTCCCGTTGATTTTGTTCAGTGTTGGTATGCCAACAGAACATTGACGATGAGGAATTCCGAGATGACACGTCTGGCTTCTTTCTTTGGCCCTATTCTCACCGGGAGTTTGATACTTCCCATCGTCTGGACTTGGCTCCCCCTATTACCCGGTGATTACCCGGTATCACCTTGTCCAAGGTGTAGCCTAGGTCCATGAGGCAGCTGGCTGTAATCACGTTAACCGAGCTTCCTGTGTCTACCAGGACTCTCTTCACCAGGGTGTTGGCTATCTTCAACTCAATGACGAGGGGGTCGTCATGAGGAAATTGGAGGGGCCTCATGTCCGCCTCATCGAAGACGATAGGCTTCCCGAATTCGGGAACTTCCTCGATCAACATGATTTGGTCGAGGGACTTAAGGTGGGCTCGTCTTACCTTGTTCATAAGGCCACCTCCTGCCGGGGAAACCCACCTTGTAGGAGTCCGAGGAGGATCCTGAGGCCGTAGGCTCGGCTGCCCCCTGGCCTTGCAGGACGAAGGCCGTACCCTTTTCTTTTAGGAAGGAGTTGAGTTTCCCTTACTGTGCCAATTTTTCAAGGTCTGAGCCTAGTTCTCGTCAGTATTTCGTACTATGTCCATTCTCCTTGTGGGAGTGATAGAAAAAGTAGCTCTTTCATGTGCCTTCCTTCATCAGGGTCGGGTCAGGTCGGGCAGTAGCTTGGGGTCGATTTTTGCCAAGATGGATTCTTGATTGCAGTTCAAGATCTGATTCACTACGAGGCTCTCCGACATCTTCCTGTTAGGCTTTCCCCGCCCTTTGAATCCACTTTGACCTCCTCCTCTCCCCAAACCTTTCTTCTTGAACTGGGGCTTCTCGACGGTTAAAGCTTCGACCTTTCTCCTCTCGTTCCTTGATGACTTTGTCGATTACTCATCGTTCTGCTTCTCCCGACAGTGCCCCTCGTTCACCACATCTTGTCCAGACCTCTCCCAAGTAGTTAAAAGTTTGGACGAATAGGCCCACACGAAGGTAAGGTGATCTTTTCTTTCTCCAGCTTCATGTGTTTGAAATCTTTTATGATCTCGCTTCCCTTGATGATGCCTTTGACGTAAGCCATGCAGGCTATCGTTTGATTGAACTCCTAGATCTCTAGACATTCGTCGTTGAAGCGTTTGTCGTAGTCCTTCATTGATACCTTTCTCCCCTGTACAATGTTGAAGAGGTCTTCCGCGCACTTCTCGATCTTTTCGCACGTCATGAAATTTTCTGCGAAGACACAACAGAGCTCGTCGAAGCTGTGAATGCTATGACGAGGGAGGTTGTCCAGCTATTTGAGGGCTCTTCCTTCCAATGTTCTGACAAAGTGCTGTCAGTACGTGGTGTCATTCCTTTCTTGGGTTATCATTGCGACCTCATAGGCCATCAGGTGCTCTCGAGGGGAAGTCGTTCCACTATACTTCTTCATTTTCCCAATCCGCGAGTTCAGATTCAGGGGGTAAGCCATGATTTCTTCGCTGAAAGGGACATTTATGGTAAGGTCGGGGCTTATCTCCAACCCCTCAAAACTTTTTGTGATGTTGTCGTAGTCTCTTGGCCCAAGGCGGGTCATGACCGGCCCTCGTTGCCCTTGCAGCCTTTCGGCTTGCCTACACCGTATGATCTCCCTGACATCTTCCTTCTTGGGACTCTCTACCTTTCCCTCAGCCACTCTTCTCCTTCTCTTCATTGCTTGAATGGAGGGTCGTAGGTCCCCGACGCTCCTTTTTGGCTTTCCCGGTATCTTCGTACTCTCACTTCATCTGGAGGCCTTCGACTTGCTTTTGGACCTCGAGGAGGAAGAGCCGGAATCGCTCAGGCTAAGGTGAGGGGTCTTCAACACTTGGGTGGTTTGCGACTCTAGGTCCTGCTTGCTCTTCGAGCGTTGAGCCCCCGCGGCGGGCGTCTTCTTCGAAGTGCCTTCATCTCGAAGCTTCGTCATCCCGACGTGATTTAGGATGTTCTTTTAAAGGGTCGTGCACATCTTGTACATGTCCCCAAGGATGTTAGCCTGCAAGGCCTTTAGTTCCTCCCTTGTGATAGGGGGCTGGTTGCCGCCTCGTCCCTCGGCGAATGAGGCTGAGTGGGTTTCTTCTTCATGATTCGACATGGAGTTAGTTTTTTGTGGTTCAGGTGTTTTAATGTGTTTTTTGTTTCTCAATCTCATACAAATTTAGCTGGCCACTCCCCACAGACGGTGCCAAATACTTTGGGTATGTTTGGGGTAAGGAGAGTGGATCCTCAAAGGCTCAAATGGTTGTAAGGCTTCGGTTGTATGAGATGAGGTGGACTCTAATGTGGCTCGTCGGAAGAAGGGTACCTACACAGAAAGTGCACGTGAACTGGCCCCGGCGTGGTCCGGGGAACGGTCCTCCAACAATCAAGTCAGTGACGGAGATCCAGATGGGTTTGCCCAAAGGGGCAAATAGAAAGCTCTTTAGGGCAGCCAAATCTTTCTTGGGAAAGAGAAAATACTTGAATGCTCTAGAGAGAGAAAGTGAATGAGTGAATCAATCAGTTGTCAAATTAATTATTCTCTTACCTTTGAAAGATGTGCATGCCTCCTATATATAGACATTCTCCAGGTGATGCTAGGGTTGCGGCTTTTCCACTAAAGAGGCACCACGTGGAAATTCCTTCCCTGGGCCTGGTAAGGTTATGGCTTTGAAGGCCGCCAATCAGGTTCGACCATGTGCATAGCACGCGTGTCATCCCTGGAAACTTCTAAAATCTTCCATTGCTCTCCTTCTTCCAAGGGAGGTACCCTGGGGAAATGGGTTGGCATCCCTGCTGCATGCCCCTTCATCACTCCCTTCGTCAGCCAGTTGGTCGTGGACTTTCCCCCCTCTCATCTGGACCCTTCGTCCTTGAGTGGGGGAAGGACGTCTTAGGCGTGCGTCCTGGGAATGCCTCTTCCTGTCCTTGGGTCGAAGGAGAGGGCCATGTGCCGAAGGCTCAGGGAACAGGAGAACCCAAGGCCCACATGACAAGGGTGACCTTTGGATAGTCAATGAGAATCAGTGGGCCGCTGAAGGGGGGGGCCAGGGGCGCGATCATGGGCCAAGACGGGTCGTAGGACGAAGTGGGCCGAAGAGATCCAAAGGCCAACGTGGGGCCCAAGACGAAACTGACCAAACACTATAAAAATTACACCACACAGACTATAAAAATTAACCTCAACGACGCACAAGAATTGCCCCCCAACGATACAAGAGTCACCCCTAGTAATAAAATATGGCTTTTTGAGTTTTTAGGGGTATTTTGGTCATCTCATTTAGTGTTTAGGAGATCACTAATGTCATTAAGTTGCTAGAACCTAGAATTCGAATGCATCATCTTTAAGGACAAGGGCGTATCCAAAGATGAATGCCTGTGTCCTAGCATTTTCGAAGAAAAATGCCAAAGTTCCAGCATTAACTATGAATAATGTTGGAGTTCCAACGTTAACCACGAAAAATGATGGACACCTATTGTTTAACATGAAAAATGTCAGGGTCCTGACGGTTATGTGTAAAGACGCTGATGGTTGTGCATTGAATCGAAAACATCCGAGCCTCGACCCATTTAAAATCAGAATCAAAACAGTCATCCCTCAAACACTTCCAACCCAACCCACTTGATAATTTAAGAGAGAGAAAGTTGTAATTTCTTTCTAAACCAATCACGACATATTGACATCGTCACTCTACTAAAACACAAAGCTCCCCAAAACTCGACATTACTCTAAACACTGAAAACCCAAAAAAAAGCCTTCAACCTCGTGCTAAGACTTCAACTTATCAAAGTCGAACTAGGTAGAGGATAAGGGTGCTCAATGGTCCAAATTGAACAGGACCTGACCGAACAAGTTTCGGATCGGATTCAATAACGGACCAGATTTTCATAGCACATGGACAAGAGATCGGACTGGAATATAGAACAAAACTTCTGTAAAAAAGTAAAATATAATTATATAGAGAATATGATATAATTTTGGTCCTGACCANNAATCGGACCGCAACGGACCAAACCGAGATTGGAGCAGGCTAGAATATGGACCAAAATTTTGTATGGGTTGGACCAAGGATTGGACCAAAACCTAATAAACTATCCCGGTATCCTGATCCAAACCAAAAACCCGTTAACCAGTTCGATCTGGTGTCCGGTAATTGAACAACCCTACCTAAGGGTTTTCTCAATGATTAATCATGTCAGGAGTAGTGTAGGGGCCACGGGGCCGCTAGGCTAAGCATGGCGAAAGTTGAAAATCGGCACGCGTACCCCGCACGGAATGAGTGCGTGTTATGGGGATAAAGTTGTTATTTTTTGTAATGTGCTAAATGTCACAAATGGGGTGTTTAGAACCGCCACCTTATTTTAGGAAAACAAGGAAACCGTCTGGCTCCTTTAGTCTTTTTTAACCAAAGTCTAGATTCGGAGGTAATGGTACCAATTGGATGTGGAATGCATCCAATTTGCCCGTTCTTACGACGACCACAACTTGCGAATTGGAACTTTTGTAATCGATATTGTTTCAAAAGTAAATTAACCTAATGTTTTCTAAGTCATTTGACATTCAATTTTAATTAGGTTATCACTTTTTACCATGTAGTTTCATTTTGTCCATAATCCTTAATTAAATGATAAAAGAAGCATAAATATGTCCATATAGTAAAAAAAAAATACAAATATAAGTCTTTTAATCCTAAACAGTAATATTGAAATCATTACCTTTTAGAATTATGTGACTTAATAAAAATAAAGAATGAAATAAGAAAACAAATAAAAATTGCAAAAAGAATAAAAAAGGAAATGAAAAATGCCGAAAAGAATAAAAATATAAATATAAAAAATTAAAGGCAGAATGTATAAAAAGCCTTAAATGTAGAAATTAAAAAGAAGAATATATATATATATATATATATATATATATATATATATATATATATATA
>ONZA01009222.1:6916-17856 GCA_900322205.1 Kewa caespitosa
TGTGAATTAGGGTGTAACTGGATGTGGCAGGAGAAGATGAAGAGTATCAATTTACTTTTTAGGGGGAAGAAAATGCTGCCATATGATAATTAAATACTTCATCCATCTCAAATAATGTTCCACTATTCTATTTTAGGATGTCCCAAAATAATGTTCCACTTTCTTCTTTTAGAAACAAAAGCTTATTGAAATTATTAACATGCCCCCACTTTAAGAGGGAATCTTGTTTGACAACCAATCACATTTGAACTGTAAGTTGTACTTTTTAACCAATTTCTTAAACTTTGTGCCAAAAAGAATCTGGAACATTATTTTGGGACGGAGGGAGTACTTTGTTTTGTGATTGAGAATTGAAGATTAGACTTTAGCTGGTGTTTTGTGTTAGGCTGCAATGCTGTATAATTTGAGCAGCTACAGATTTGAATACGGTGTTGATGAAATGTGCTTCCCCTCCAACAAACAATAAATCAACAACAATGAGAGGGGAATCAAATTGATTTGGGGACCTATGTTTCGTTTTGTGAATGGTGCTGTCTGGAATTCTTATGTGGATCAATGACTGGGTTCTTACATGGTGTTTGTGTCAAGGGGAATAGTTGGAAACGGTAGGTGCTATCCATTGTGTTTGAATTGCATTTTCGTTTGAATGTTTTGTACTGGATGGAAAATCAGGATGATGTGGTAGGTGCCGACTGACTAGTTGAATGTGAAGGAGTGATGCGAAGAAGGGAATAATAGGGCGAGGTAGCATTTTTCTTGGGTGTTAGGATCAGAATAGTTTGTTTTGTTTGAGGTGGTGATTGACAGGACTTATGATCTATGAGTGTAATTAACTAGGAAATGTTGCTTTGGAAGCATGAAGATGGATCCAGTGTTCGAAAATTGACAAGGGCAAGGGGTGATATCTGAGTGATTTTTATGATGGATAATTTGGGAATAACTGTTGTGGTGTCATGAAGGAGGGGATAATTGGACAACGTCACATTTTTGTGGGATATGAGGATGGAACCTGGTATATCTCTTGAGAGGCTTCATCAGCGGAGCTAGCTAATGTTGGCATTTAAGGTATCATGTTGTGAATGGGCTTTCCAACATTTGTATCGAGGTTCGATGTTTGAGTTTTTAACTGGTATTTTGTGCTTGGATGAATAGTGTGAGGGCTGGTAGGTGTCAATAGGGTGTTATAATTGCTTCGCTTTATTTTGTTCAAATTGCATTTGCTCCATATCACTCGTATCAGAAATCAGAATAGTTTGTCCTGTTTGAGGCGATATATTGATGAGAGCGGCGAGTGTAATTTTTTTACAGTGGGATGTCTGTTCAGAAGCATGAAGAATGGTTCTCAAGTGTCCAAGTTAATGCATTCCCGTGAACAACACCTTGTTTCTCGTCAGTCGTTTTGGTTACCACTTGTATCCACCCTGTGTCATCATGTCACAACATGGGCGCTTTATAATATGCTGGTTTCATTTAGCATGATTATCTAGGTAATGGTTCATGATGCGAGTGTATTGCTATTCTAAGTAAGCTAAAAGGCATGGAAGAAGCAACCCGAACATCTGATCCGGGCACGTAACAATCGNNNGAGTGGCCTTCCCACACACGAAATTCCACTCCCAGCCTGATGGGTGCCAGACTGCCAGCAATAAGTACGAGCCTTTGATTAGAACGCCCCATATCTCGTGACACGGAAGTCGTTTATTTTTATTTATTTATTTATTTATTTATTTATTATTATTTTTTATTTTTTTTTTGGGTATCAAAGACCCAAGTCCTATGGAAAGTGATGATAGAGTCATAAGATGCTGTAGAAATGCGAGATGGGCTTATCTTTCATTAATAAGATGTTATGATTTCTGCTTGAGCTGAGAGGCTTCGAAAAGACTAGCTTCAGATCTGAAAGGGGTTTCACTGCATATTGTTCGTTTCCTTAGCTTTGTACTCTGTACTCATACTCACTGCTTCTCTGGTGCTCCATTTTGAACTTATCCAGACTTCTCTGTGTGTGTGTGCGCGAGCGCTTGATTTTTATTATTTTTTTTTTAAAACTGTAACTTGGGTGTCCTGACTTTGCTTAACTTACTACTTACCCCATGAGCCATGAAACGAATGGATAGTGTTCTGTGTTCGTAAAGGGGCTCAAACTAGTGAGTAATGACTTTTTGAACAGATACCTGCTATGAGCTGAGACACCGACTCATTGTTAGCTTATCCAGCCTTATTTCTGTTTATGTTTATTTATTTATTTTCTTTTTATAATAAATAAATTCACTAAGGTTGTGGCAAACTCAATATAAAGCAACCTAAGATGGACATGGTATTGACATTTTTGAGTAGATACCAGCTAGGAGCTGAGACAGAGACTCATTGTTAGCTTATCCGGCCTTATTGCTGTAAATGCCTTTTCTTTTTGATAATAAATAAATTCACTAAGGTTGTGGCAAACTCAATATTAAGCAACCTATGATGGACACTGGTATTGACATTTTTACTGAAGATTTGGCAGATTCACGATAAATCTGCTTATTTTGAAGATGATTGCCTTGATCATAATCTCCCATTGGTGCTTTACACTTTAATGGATAAATGGATGCTCTCTTTGCAGCTTGTTCGCAGCAATAGTCGCAAATTTATGCCGTCACAATCAGATGAAGAGGCTCATCAATTATCCTACTTGCAAAAGCATTTGGCTAATATAATCACCCTTTTAGCGGAGCCAGTCGAAGGGGAAGGCGACGAATCTCTGGTTGGTCTCTATAATTTCTGGTTCGCTTATGTTTCTGTTTTCAAATTTTATAACAATAAATTGTACATTTTCTTGAAGGCTCTATCTTTTTGATTATGGGTTTTCCATAAATTGAGTTGAATGTTTTTTAAATGAATTGTAGCCAATTTAATCTCTCTCTATTAAAATATGATCCTTCTTATTTCATCTTTTTCATTGTATATATTTTGGTGCAAGAGTCACATCTTGAATATTTGTTAAAACAACGTTGTGAAGAGGTGGTGCACATATTTGATCTTATTGTAGTCATGTGCTCATTTTAACAAGCAAGCCTCTTGTGTGGGATTTGTTTTGTTGTGGGCCTGTGTCTTGTTTTCCATTCATTGAAAGAGGAAGAGAAATAAAGGACGAGGGATGCTAATCATCCATGTAGCAAATAATTAGTAAGTGACAATCTTTTCTTTCTTTCTACCCATCATGTACATTAAGTTTGTGATTTGGCTCACAAAGAGCATGTCTATTAGATTAGATTGGCAATCACTTTGTTGGGGAAGTGGATCACATAAGCCAACCATCATTGTAGTTGTTGCTCCTTGTGCTTTTCTTCTGATGTCCAGCTTTTGACAAATAGTTAAGGATCATGTTGGGGTGAATCTTCAAACCTGTCTTTTATCGTCCTGCTTTGTATATATGAGGAGATTCTTTATTAGTAATTTAGTTTGTTTCTTGGTGTGTTTTATGTTCGAATTCGATTTATTTACCAAATCTCGGATTTTACTTACATTTATTTCTATAACAGGTTTTGTCCATGGAAAGGTTCGAACACCTTGGCTTTCTAATTCAATTTGGTGAAAGGGGATCTGAACCTGTACCTTTGAGTCAAGCAGCGCCCTTTTTCGCTAATTCAGACCCTGATATGCCAGCAGCAGCTGTATCTGCAGCACAAGTTCATGACTGGCTTTTGCAGAAGATAGCTGAAGCCTTGGAACGTATAGCTGAAAAAGCTACTGCAAAAGAAAATGGTCCATCAAGTGATCAAGATGTTGCTATGACTGATGCCAATGGAAGCTCCACCAAGGCCTCTACAAGCACCAGAGGTTTGAGTTTTATTGAGGGCATCTCTAAGTCCTCATTCGTTAAACAAGCTGCTGAAGTGAAAGGTTCTTCGCTCAAGGTTCGCACGAGACTTTATGAGGAGTTGCCCCCCTGTTAGATATACTAAACTAAATTTACTGAGAACTCTCGGAAACAGATTATGAAGAAGATGACGACTGACAGTTCCATTTTAAGAATACTTGAATATAAACCTTTTGATCTCTGAGGGTAACTGTAAGAGCCAATGTGTATCACATGATTCTGAAAGGAAGATACTATGATATACTTGCCGCATGGTTATATTTCACTTTTGGAGAACCCCTCAATTAAATATTTGTAGTATAGTGACCAGAACATCCACTTGGCAGAAACCATACCTGGCAGATAAGAAAGCAAACAAAACCCTAGGGGTGCACTGGAAGTGACAATTATTTCAGACAACCCAAAATAGTAACAATGACTTTTAGCTTGATGGATGCTGTATTTGGTGGTCATCCATTTCACCCGAAGTAGAATGTTTGCAGTATCGATGTTTTCAATGCCAACAAGCGTTGTAATCTATGTAGTTTGTCCCAATTGTGAGCATTAACAACTCTTCTATGTGCAGGTATTAAATTGCCACGATTCTGTGATTTATGTTTTGGCACCTTTGAGATATGCCACGATATATGGCTGCTCAGATGCAACAATAGTTCTTGGAGCCGTTGGCAAGGTAATGATATTAGTTTGAAGATGAATGTATACTTTCCTCTAGGATATTTATTTTGGCTCTAATTTGTAAATATGATTACGAGTTGGCTGAGATTTGTGAAGCAAATGCAAAACTTACAACTTCACTTTTAATATTATGTCTGCAGGCTCTAAGAGTAGAACATTGTGAACGAGTTCATGTCATCACTGCAGCTAAACGAATTTGCATTGCCAACTGTCGTGAGTGCGTGTTTTTCTTAGGAGTCAACCAACGACCTCTTATTGTTGGAGATAATCATAAGCTCCAGGTATGTCTCCATAGTATCTTGTACATGTGTTTTTTATTATATACGCACGATTGATGAGACCCACCACATTATGAGTCAAGCCTTCTCACCATTCGAGGGCCAATAATAGAGAGTCCTCTGTAAGACTGTATTTTAACTTTTGATCTCTCTAGGTCAGTAACAACAGCTAAAACTTGTACTGTAACATACCCTGAAAGCAATAGATGTAGTACCTTGTACATGATAATTTATATGGCTGAGAATGTGCAATGACATAACTGAAGATGGAATAATTTGAAGGTCATATTAGCTTCATTACATTGAATACTGATAGCAACACAAAAAAGTGAGGTGTCCTTGATAATTGGAAATGTTTCTTGTTGTCTCATAGGTGAAAATGTTGAAGGGTATTTTGACGTCTTTCAAATGATATTGGTGGCTGTAGTGAAAGAAGTGTACTATTATGATCAATCCAGTGGACAATGGACAGTCACCAACTAGTTATCAGTCTTGGCAGTGGATAAATTTAGCTCCTGACTATTTTGAGTGGGTAGCTCAATTGGTACTAATATGAGATGTATTCTAGAGGTCTCAAATTCGAGCACCCTGAAGGCCACTGGAGGTTTTCCTGGTTGTTAACTTTAAGGCCCAAGGGATTAGTCGGGCAAAGTTGGAATGCCCTAGTTATCTTAAAAAAAATAAAGTTTGTTGTTGGCTGGTTCATCGTATGGATATTCCATGCATATGATTTGTTTGTACTTATTTCTTATGTGCAGTTTTCAATTGGAGATCTCAATTGAAGGAATTTAGAGACATAGCATCAAACAGTAGAGAGTGTCCTTTATGTACTTTTTATCTTACATTAGATGTTTAAGTCCTCACAAAATTCTCATAACAAAAAGATGAAGAAATTCCGTTGGTACACTACCAGAGGAAATAACTTTGTCTTCATTGAGGTTACTGTCAAATCAGCTGCCTTCCTTTAAGCATTTGCAGTTTACAAAATTATATGACATGGAGCATCTTTGTCTACAAGTGATAGGTGTGTATTGTGGAAACCGCTCAAGTGAGCATAAATAAAGGCCTGGCGTGGATAGATATTAGTTTTTCTGTGAGTTTTAATGGGTGCAAGCTTTACTTGTTTTGACCCTTGATATCTGGCCCCTCACCATTCTCTAGTCTCATCTCTCTGATTAGTGAGGTTGGAATGTCTGGGTTGCTGACTAGGTGCAGCATGGAAGAGGCAGGAAACGATTGGGGAGCTTGGGGTACAAAACAAATTAGTAACGGAAGTAACTGGAAAGTCTTTAATTCTCTAGCACCTTTCAAACTCCTCCCTCTGTCGAGAAACGACTGTGGCTCTCATTTTCTGAGGACAAGCTGTGACCTTATAAATCTTCATGAAATCTATTGGTAACATCAGGTGATGAAATAATTGAAAACAGTATGCAAGTATGAGAGTAGTTTGCATGGAAATATGAGAATAGAATTTTCATATTGTGATCCCATGTATTTATCTCACAAAATAATGACCAAAATTTGACAAAGACAAGGAAAACGACAATCGGCTTTGGACGGAGGGAGCAACGAGGGTTGAGGAGGGAAATTTTAAAGCATTTGAAATATTGGAGTGTAGGTCAAAAATTGTCAAGGAAAAGGAGTTACACATTCGTTCGAAGACTTTGGCTTCTGCTATCTTTGCTGGCTGGGGCAAGAATATTTGCTTCAGGTTTTAATGGCATGGAGGGCCACAACTTGGAAGATCATGGAGAGATGACATGTGGGAAAAAAGGTGCACCACATAAGAACATAAATTGCACAGAAACTCAGGGTGATGCATAGACATCAAAAGAAACAGATTAAACGGCATCATAATAGAGATGAGGAGGAAGGAGGTGACATTAGAAATTTAGAAGTGAGGGAATGGAATCACAGGGAATGAGGTAACAGTTAGTCAGTTAGGGGATTAACATTTATGACAGGCAAAAAATGCAGTTGTAGTAAAGGCGTTATGTTGACTATTATGTTGCTTTCCCATGAACGTATACTTTTAGAAGCTGGGTTTTGTTAGAAATGGCAAAAAATTTATCTTAACTGATATAACCGCAGTGTTGGCTTAGTTATCTTTTCTGTGTGTTCCTTAAGTGGAAAATGTGGGAACTAGTATGTTATCTTTTACTAGAGAAAAGATGAAATAATTTCATTGTCAATGCTTACCTTTTCTTTTCAATCCTTTTATAAATGTGTTTTTTATGTGCAATGCAAAGGTGTGGCATGACTTTCTACTAGCTTTGCTGTTAAATTCTTGTGGTGAGGGAAACTCATGTTTTTTGAATTTCTCCAGGTTGGTCCATATAATACCTTCTACGCAGACTTGGAGGAACATTTGAATCAAGTTGGTATTGAACCAACTGTTAACAAGTGGAATGAGCCCTTGGCGCTGGGTGTGGTTGATCCCCATGATTCATTATCACACCCCGCAGGGGTTTCTGATGTCCAAGCTGAGATGGCGGCTCTAATAGAACCTGATCAGTTCACAAACTTTTTGGTAAGTTAATACCCATGGGCCTGATTTGGTTTTGGCTTCCAGGCTTGTATTGCTGCATCTGTATATTAGTAGGTGTTTATTCTTATAAGTTATAACCTCTTGTTATGTCAGCATCTTCATTGCACCTCTTTGCATTTCAACTTTTGAATATCTTTTGAGTCGATAATATGAAGTGCATTTAGTATCGAGTTCCAAATTTCTGTTTACCCTCATTTTGATGTAACATTAAACGAAACATAGAACAAACAAATGTTGACATTCTTTATATATGTTGTGAAGTTCTCACAGTGGCATTCTTTGCATCAAAGGTCTATTGGAAACCTCTCTATCGTCTCATAATAGGGGCAAGGGTTTGTACTTAGGACCCCCTCCCCCCTCCCAATTCCTGGGGTAACAATTCATGTATTATGTTGGGAAGCATCTATGAATCCTCCAAATACTTTCTCTGCAAAACTATGCTTTATGTTCACTGTACTAAAAACGCACTGGACTGTTCTGATTGGATTCACAGATTCCAAACTGGTTTGCTGGTGAAGCTCCTGGTGGTACTAAAGATAACCCATTTTCTTTACCTGAGGCATATTTGGCATCTCAACAGAAAAATGTATGTTCTGGCTTCTTCCAAATCTACTACTTGTGAGTTGTGACTTGTAAACATTCTCATCTTCTCTGTATTGTTTTGAAAATGACCTTCTCTAAGCAGCATGCGAACCTGGAGGAGGTTAAACAAATCCTGAAGGAAACTCCTCTTGATGAGGGCAAGAAGCGGGAACTTTCATGTGCAGTTCATGTACTATTCAAAGACTGGTTATATGGTATGGATTGTTCTCTTAATGGGTCACTTTGAATCTCTTGTGTTTTTCTGGGTTGTGTACTTGTGTAAAAGACATTCCCGGAATGACGAATTGAGGATTAATTTACGTGCAACGTTAATTGTAGAATCTCATGGTAGGGATGACCTAGCTAATAAAATGGTATGAAGGTCTCACTGGTAAGGTCGGTGAGGGCCAAGGATGTGACATGGTACAGTGAAGTCCCAAAAATTGGCTTCTTCTGGCATACTGTGACTCTCGCGCATCGTCAAATCCTTTTTCGTCCACCCCACTCCCCGGGGGTAATACAAACCTAAAAGAACCTGGGTTCGGAAAGAAGTATCTGTAGAGTAGTCTTAGGTCTTGTTTGTTTTTTACTTTTCTTTTTTAAAAAAGCCTAATGATGCTTAATGTAACTTGCTTCATTTGATTGTGTTGCAGCTTCGGGCAATATTCGCCAACTATACTGTCTACAAGGAGACTAATGCCAAGTTCTTACACTTGGCGATGATCGAGATGGCATTGAAAGATGTTTCCGTGCATTCATCATCACTATTTCGAGTCCTTTGATTTTGTCCTCTTTCAAGTTGATAAATGTGCACGACGTAGTAACCAGGCTTACCAAAAGCAGTCTATTTCGTGCTTGAACAGGCCACATTTGGTTTGGCCTAAAGCTAATCTCACCCTCACTTTTTTTTTTTTTTTTTCTTTTAAAGGAATATCTATGTAATATTTATAGTAGCTTCCTGTAGTTTCACTGTTTCACCCAACTTGTGAAATCTGATGCCTGGATTTCTTAGTTTCATGATTCGTCTGATTGCAAATCTTATTCAGATGTTAACGTTATTGTCAATCCAAATTGAGTTTTCCTTTTCTGTTGCTATGTTACTCTCCTACTAGTCTGTTCTCTTTAGGGCTTGTAGCTATCCTGAAATAGCTACCTTATCTTCACATTTTCTACCCTATTTTCAAAGGTGTAAAACTGTAAATTGTGGAAAGAGTATAATGTAGCGCAAATGGAAAGCACTTACTTCAAATTCATTGACGTGATTGGTGGGCCGAACACCAATCTTGAATTGCTTGACATAGTAGATCAATTTGGACAGATTGATCTATCTGTAAATGTTTTTTTTTTTTTTCTTTTTTTTTTTTTTGGTGTAAAAGGAGGCACTAAGGCTTTGATGAGAATCGAGCATCCAATCTCTAAGTTGGGAGGCTCTTTACTACTTGAGCATCACTCTTTTCTCGATCAATCTGTTTTTTGGTTCATAGGAGCCACAAAGGGCAGTACAATATATAGGGGAGGGGGGAATCGAACATGTGACCTAATATACACAGAACCTCAGTCTTAACCACTAGGGCAAGACTTCATTGGTTTTCTCGATCAATCTGTAAATGTTAAACAAATGCCAAATCTATCCATTCGTTTCTCTGATTTCCTTAAATTATAAGATGGATTTTGTCACCTATACAATGAACGATGCTTTAACTTTTACGAAATTTGGAAACCTACATGTAGTAGCATATTTACTTGTAGTTATCATAATTTGCCAAATAAGCAAATTGATTAGCTGTATGTCTTGAAGATCAAATCAACACTGCTCGAATGTGTGTTTCACTGAATTTGACGTTTAGTGCAAGGGACATACTTTAATCTTTTATGTAAAGGGGTGTCATCCCTAAATTTTGTTTGGTGTATGAGGAATTGAGTATCTATTACTCCTACATTTTAGCATTTGTGATCTAATTGCCTACGTTCATCTAAGTTGGTGTGAATGTCATTCATGAACTTTCTGGAAAAGAATTAGCATATTTCATTCTCAACCCTTTTGGAGTAACTCTTAATGGAACTAAATGGAACCTCTCAACCTATTGGGATTGATTGATTGGTACAGTCGAAACATGATCTTTTTTTTTTCTTCCTAATTTTTTTATAAAACCAACACACCATGGATTAAATTATCCTTTTCATATACAAATAAATCTTATATAGTACAATTTATTGGTTCTTGTCTGGATCATGCCTAACTCAGGTCTTACCACCTTGCATTTAAAGGATAAGAAGCATATGCTCCTCTCAAAATTTGAACTTTAGAAAGCATGTGAACTTTGTTCCCTACCACTTAGGCGTTAGCTAAAGGTTTTCTTCTACGATATTGGAATATTTCAAATTGCAATATAATTAGATGTTTCTAGACTAACAAAGTCCTTCCACCTTGAGTCGGACTTTTTATGATGAGTCATTATAGTCCTGATGTCAATGTAACCAAGTACTCCAAATTTTAAGAATGCAAATGTCCACTTCATTATCAAGAGTCGCAGCTTTCAACTGCAAAATTTATTAAATCACTAGTCTCAAACCCGTGCTATGCACAGACTGAACTTAATTATTTCGTTAAGGAAATCTAATATTTTTATTAATATAGCTGAGCTACTGATTTAGGCTAACATTGGGGTGCTTTTTCTTATATTTGTGTTGTTGAGTTTCCTTAGTTTAGTGTAAAAAACGTCTTCGTTTTTGATTATTGAGTCAATGTGTGAATAGTTCTCTTTTCACGTCATCTTTAGATTTAGGCACATTGTTTTCTATTTGTCCATGTATATTCGCCCATGATAGGTTATGTATCTTATGATTAATTGAAATATACCTACAAAATATAAAATAGTAATGGTTGCATTATTGCCATACGTTGTTTTGTTATTAAGATAGTGAGGATATCAAAGAGTGAGTAACTTGTCAAAGATGGTTGAATGTTGCTAATTAATTTTTAAGCATATATATA
>ONZA01009228.1:50711-62766 GCA_900322205.1 Kewa caespitosa
AGCCATTGCATTCGCAATTCTCATTATTAAAAAGCCGTGTGTGATAAATTTATTAATTTTTGATTGTATATAATAAAAAATATTGATTTCAAAAAAAAATTCAGTTGGTTCGTAAACAAAAAGACAAATAGGCTTAAAACGCTAACGACATCGTTAAAAAGCGTTTAATGTTAAAAGTAATTGCAACCGCAACTCTAATTATTTGAAAGCCTAATGTGATTGAAATAATTAATGTTTTTGGATTCTAACCTTATTCTCATCCTATCATAAAAATGATTTACAATTTGTTTATCTTTTTAAAGAGAAATACGCTTTAAACAATATCAATCGTTTAAAAGCTTTAAACATGAAAGGCAATTGTTACCGTAATTCATTTTATTTAAAAGTTGAGTATGATTGAAACCATAAAAATTGATGGTATCAAATGCAAACATGATTCGATTCTAAAAAAAAAAATGCAATAGATTCGTCAATTGAAAGAGAAATATGCTTAAAACGCTAACGACTGTAAAAATGCGTCAAATATGAACACCAATTGGAACCGCCATAATTCAAAAAAGTGTCAAACGCTAACAACTATAAATGCTAACGACTGTCTAGGCGGTTCTTTCATGGTGAAACCAATTTAAAAGGTGGTTTCTTAATAAAACATTTTTGAATGGTGATTTTTTAAGAAAAAGTGTATATAAAAGGTGGATTTAAGCAAAAAAATCCTTATTTGAATAATCGTAATTGTTTATATATAACCAGAACATGATGCAATCTTAAATAATAGTTTCAATAGGTTCATCAATTTAAAGAGAATTACGCTTAAACAGCTAACAATCATTAAAAAGTGTCAAACATGAACACTAATTAAAGTAGAGATTGATAATATTTGAAAGCAGAGTAGAAATTAAAACAATCAATTTTGTTGGTGACTACCCCAAAAGAGATCCATTTTTCCAAGAGAATTTCAAATGGTTTTTCATTTGAAAGAGAAAAAGGGTAAAACACTATCGATCGTCAAAAAGCGTTGAATATGAACATCGATTGTAACCGCAATTATTTTTACTTGAAATCTAATCATGAATGAAATCATAAATGTTAGTTCTATCTAACTAGAACATGATCCAATTTGAAAAAACTAGTTTCAATCACATTGCTGAGTGAAAGAGAAATACGCTTAAAATGCAAACAATCGTCAAAAAACGTTAAATGTGAAAATCAATGGCAACAGAAATTTTGTCAAAGTAAAGCCAAGTAAGATTGAAATGATCAATTTTTTGTTGGTATCTAACATGAACATGTTCTCTTCTTTATGTTATAGTTTCAATGGGTTCGTCAATTTTAAGAGAAATTCGCTTAAAACGCAAACCATCGTTAATAAACATTTGTATTCGCAATTCTCATTTTTTAAAAGCTGTGTATGATTAAATTGATAATTATTGGTGGTATATAATCAAATAATGATTTGAATTCCAAATATGATTGTAGTTGGTTAATCAACTGAAAGACAAATAGGCTTAA
The DNA here is from genome assembly GCA_900322205.1 of Kewa caespitosa. Taxonomy (NCBI): domain Eukaryota; kingdom Viridiplantae; phylum Streptophyta; class Magnoliopsida; order Caryophyllales; family Kewaceae; genus Kewa; species Kewa caespitosa. The sequence goes on from ONZA01009228.1 coordinate 52,221, forward strand.
AACGCTAATGATCGTTAAAAAGCGTTAAATGGCAATAGCAATTGCAATTGAAATTCTAAAAATGTGAAAGCCTCGTATGATTGAAATAACAAGTATTCATAAATTCTAAACATAACCTGATCCTATTGTAAAAAATGATATAATTTGTTCGTCAATTGAACGAGAAATACACTTAAAACAATAACCATCGATAAAAGCATTCATCATGAAACGCAACTACGACCGCAATTCATTTTATTTAAAAGTTGAGTATGATTGAAATCATTAAAACTGATCGTATCTAACCAAACATGATCCAATTCTTAACATAACTGAAATTTATTCGTCAATTGAAAGAGAAATAGGCTTAAAACGTTGACGATCGTTAAAAGGCATTAAATACAAAAAGTAATTGCAACCACAATTCTTCTTACTTGAAAGACGATTTTGATTGAAATCATCAAAACTAGTTAAATGTAACCAGAACATGACCCAATTCAGTAAGTTAGTTTCAATAGCTTTGCCAATTGAAAGAGAAATGCGCTTATAACGCTAACTATCGTCTAAAAGCGTTAAAGATGAAAAGAAATCGCAACAAAATTATTTTTAAAATTTGAAAGACAAGTCCTATTGATATCATCAATAATTTTTTTATATAACCTGAAAATTTCTCATTTATGAATTAGTTTCAATGGGTTAGTCTATTTAAAGAAAATTACGTTTAAAACGCAAATGATCGTTAATAAGGCGTTAAATTTGAACATCCATTGCATTCAAAATTCTCGTTATCCAGAAGCCGTTGAGATAAAATTGATAAATATTTGTGGTTTATAATCAAATAATATCTAGATTTCAAAAAATAATTTCAGTTGGTTCGTCAATTGAAAGAAAAATAGGCTTAAAATGCTAACGATCGTTCAAAACTGTTAAATGTGAAAAGCAATTGCAACCGCAGATTTAATTATGTGAAATCCTAGTATGATTGAAATCATCATTATTTTTGAACTTTAACCATACCATTATCCTATTGGAAAAAATATTCAATTTGTTCCTCAATTGAAAGAGAAGTACGCTTAAAACTATAACAATCGTTAAAAAGCGTTAAACATGAAAGGCAATTGTGACCGTAATTCATTTTATTTAGACGTCGAGTATGATTGTAATAATAAAATATGGTGGTATCTAGCTCAGGCATGATCAATTATGAAAATATCTGCAACTGATTCATCAATTAAAAGAGAAATATGCTTAAAACGCTTATGATCGTTAAAAAGTGTTAAATATGAACGCAAATTGCAATCACAATTCTTAATATTTGAAATCCAATTATGATTCAAATCATAAAATTTGGTTATATTTAACCAGAACATGATCCAATTTGAAATAATTGCTTCTATTTGTTTGCCAATGGAAAGAGAATACCCTTATGACGCTAATGTTCGTCAAAAAGCACTAAATATGTAAAGCGATTGCAACATGCTTTCTTTCAATCGTAAAGCCAAGTATGATTGAAATGATCAATTTTGTTAGTATCTAACCTGAAACTTTTCCCTTTTTAGAAAATAGTTTCAATGGGTTAGTCAATTTAAAGAGAAATACGCTTCAAACGTGAACGATCGTTAATAAGCGTCAAATATGAAAAGCCATTGCGGTTGCAATTCTTGTTATTTACAAGCCATGTATGATTAAATTAATAAGTATTGGTGGTAATCAAAAAATAGATTTGATTTCAAAAAATATATGTAGTTGGTTCGTCAACTAAAAGACAAATAAGCTTAAACCGCTAACGATAGTTAAAAAGCGTTAAATATGAAAGTAATTGCAACCGCAAATCTAATTATCTGAGAGCCCTAGTATGATTGTAATCATCAATATTTTTTAATTCTAAAGATAACATGATCCTATTATAAAAATTAGTTATAATTTGTTATTCAATTGTAAGAGAACTACGCTTAAAACAATAACGATCGTTAAAAACCGCAAAACATGAAAGGCGATTGAGACCATAATTCATGTTATTTAAAAGTCGACTATGATTGAAATCATCAAAATTGATGGTGTCTAACCCAAAAATAATCAAATTTTGAATATAACTTTATAGTTTGTTTGGCTACTTGAATTTGAAAATTTGGATTTCAATAGAGTAAAAATTCTCCAAGTCTACTATGGTGGTGCATTTAATATCCTACACATGTAGAGAGAAGCATTTCATATTCCATGGTGGGGGGTTTCATTTAAAATCCTCCAAGTTTATGGCTTGTAAGAGGCCATGGATTTTTATGAAATCAAATATTTTCTTAGTCATCCATGAACAAATTCATCCCAAATCCATGATTTCAAATTCAAGTTCCCAAACACATTCTCAATTGATTCAACCTTTGAAAGCAAAGTATGATTTAAATGATCAATATTGGTTGTATCTAGCCAGCAAAATGTTTCATTTTTACAAAACTGATTCAATTGGTTTGTCAATTAAAAGATAAATACGCATAATATGCTACAATCGTTAAAAAGCAGTAAATATGAACAATAATTCAACCTGAAATCCTTGTTATTTTAAATCATAGTATGCTTTATATGATGAATATTGTTGATATCAAATCGAAAAATTTCAAATTTAAAAAATTTAAGTTTAATTGTTTCTTCAATTGAAAAAGAAATAGACTTAAACGATGAGGATCGTTAAACATCGTAAACTAAGAAAAGCAATTGCTACCGTATATCTTATTATTTTAAAATGGAGTTACATTGAAATGATCAATGTTTTCAGTATCTATCCAAAATATATTCCATTTTTATAAAATAGATTCTGTTTGTTCGTCAATAGAAAGAGAAATAGGATTAAAACACTAGCGATCGTTTAATAGCGTTAAATAGGAACAACAATTGCAATCGCAAGTATTATTGTTCCAAAGCCTATAATGATTTAAATGACCGTATATATTTATATCTACCTATAGCATGATGCAATTTCAAATAATATTTTTAATTGGTTCATCAATTGAAAGAGAAATACGCTTAAAAAGCTAACAATCGTTAAAAGCTGTTAAAGATGAACACCAATTACAACTGCGATTTCAAATATTCAAAAGCCAAGTATGATTAAAATAATCAAATTTGTTTATAAATAACAAGATAGAGATCCAATTTTGTGAAAGAATTTTGTTGGTTTTTCAATTGAAAGAGAAAAATGCTTCTTACATGAAAGCGTTAAACATGAACAGCAATTGCAACCACAATTCTTCTTACATGAAAGCCGATTATGATTGAAATCATACAAATATGTTATATCTAACCACAACATGACCCCATTCGAAAAAAGTACTTTCAAATGCTTTGCCAATTGAAAGACAAATACGCTTATAACGCTAACGATCGTCAAAAAGTGTTAAACATGAAAACCAATTTCAAAAGAAAGTCTTCTTATCATAAAGACAAGTGTCATTGAAATGATCAATTTTTTTGGTATATACCCTGAACAAGTTCCCTGTTCATATAATAGTTTCAATGGGTTAGTCATTTTAAAGAGAAATATGCTTAAAACACAAACGATCGTCAATAAGCGTGAAATATGAACAGCCATTGCATTCATTTTCGTTATTGAAAAGCACCGTGTGATTAAATTGATAAATATTTGTTTTATATAATCAAAAAATGTTTTGGTTTGAAAAAAAATCGCAGTTGGTTCATCAACTAAAAGATCGTTAAAAAGCGTTAAATTAGAAAACAATTGCAAACGCAATCCAAATTAATTGAAAGCCTAGTTTGATTGAAATGATCAATATTTTTTAATTCTAACCATAATATGATCTAATAATAAAAAGTAGTTATAATTGGTTCGTCAATTAAAAGAGAAATACGCTAAAAATAATACCTATTGCCAAAAAGCGTTCAACATGGAAGGCAATTGAAACCGTAATTCATTTATTTAAAAGTTGAGTATGAATTTAATCATCAAAGTTTATGGCATCTAACCCTAACATGATCTAGCTCTTAAAACATTTGTAATTAATTTTTCATGTGAAAGAGAAACAGGCTTGAAACGCTAACGATCCTTAAAAAAGTGTTAAATATGAACACAAATTCCAATATGATAATAATTTTTTTTATATGTAGGGTTTCCTCTTGGTGCACGTTAAGCTCGTTCTGCTAACTTGCGCCAGCTATGGAAGGAAGGTGTCGTGGTCGCCATGCTCAGGGCCAACGAGGAGGAAGACGTAGGGGAAGAGCGAATGTAGTTGTAAACACTCCACTCATCACAAACAATAGTGTGATTAGAATGGGATTCAATGGAATAGTAGCGCCTCAAACTATCAACGGCACAGTAACTACCCAAAACACGCAAAACCCACAAAACCCTTAAAACCCACCACAACATTCGACCCAGGTGCATCCATCTAGGGATGAAGGAGGTAGTAATAACACTTATCTTGTCATGGCTACCTATGGTCATGAAAAACTTCTGATGCTGGGGGTACTAGGAGGAGACTTCAAATGGCATCAGGTGGTGTTTCTCAGATTCCCAACACTCAAGGGAGACGTTAGGCAGACCTGGTTAATGAAGACTTAGGTGGCATGGATCTGGGTTTTGTTTCGACTAGGGAAGCTTATAAGTGTGTGAAGAAATCACCTACTAGGAACCAGCTGTTTTTTTCTTTATTGTGAGAGCAAGTCCACCCTATCAGGTAATGAGTGGTTTCCTGAATAGAATATGGGGAAAAGAAAGAATTTAGAGGATTATCGCGTTGAAAAAGGCGGTGTTCTTGGTGCGATTCAATGGCATGTTGTTGAAAAACGAGGTGGTCTAGATGGAGGCTTTCCATTTTGATAAAAAACCATTGATTGTGAAACAGTGGGACCATGATTTGGAAATTAATAAGGAGGATTTTAGGTCGTTTCCTATCGGGGTTCAATTTTCTTGATTAAATATTAAATACTGGGGGGCAACTGCACTAAGTAAGATATGCAACTTGATTGGTAAATCATTAAAATCAGATAAAGCAACTGTGCAAAGGAATAGATTGAATTATACTCATGTGCTAATTTAAGTCCAGGTGAACAAAGAGATGGTGGAGTCTATCTCTTTTCAGAACGAGAAGGGAGTGCAAGTAACTCAGGGGGTGGTGTATGAGTGGAAGCTTACCTTTTGTGATTTCTGTGAATTGTTTGGTCACACTGAGGAGGTGTGAAGGAAGAAATGGAAGCAACCTATTCCTAGTACCAATGTGGAAGGGGACATTTCTGTTCCTATGTAGGAAACTAACAGCAATGAGGGCACACAAACAAATGTTGAGAAGTGTGGACACATACCTGATACAGTTGTGGTCATACCTGGTCTGGGTGATACCCCTAACGTGGTGCCTATAGTGTTTTCTAATGATGATGAGGAAATTGTGGACATGGAAAAAGGGTCAACTAATGTAGCTAGGAGATCCGTTGTGAGCAGGAGAGTCATGGCCCCTGATCCAAGTATTTTTATGCATAATGTTTTGAGCACTTTACAGAAGGTGCAAGAAGATGAGGTTGGAAATGGTGTTTCAGATGACTTCTCCCCTCCAGTTCCATGAGTTTAGGATTTTGGAACATTAGCGGTTCAAGTAAAGGTTCAAATCAACATGAAGATAGACAATTTTGTTTTGACAATAAATTGAGTCTGTTTGCTGTTTCGGAAAACAAAATTTTACAAAAAAAGTTGGAAAAGATCAAAAAAAGAAATGTTTTCTCACTTGGACGTGGCTTTAAATACCTCAGGGGATGTGAGAGGGAGAATCTTGGTGTGCTAGGACCCCACAGTGTTTGAGGTGGATATTCTACTTATGGATCCTAAGTTTGTGCATTGTCAGGTGAAGCACAAACAACGTAAGTGCATTCTAAAAAGTCTTATAAAGGAACTCTTTTATTAGTCTCATTGCATGCAACATCCTTGGATTGTGTCAGGGGGTTTCAATTGCCTTTTGTAAATTGAAGATGGGAAGGGGGGGGATATTGTGTTGTGGTGTGACAAGAGGGAATTTAAATATTGTGTCTGGTAGACTTGATTGGCGGACATGCAGTATAGGGGGTTCCAATTCACTAGGTGCAATAATCAAAAAGAAGATGGTAGGATTATTGCAACCTAGATAGGCTCCTGGTTAACAACTTATATTTGGCTAAAGGGATTGCTGCTGAAGTTTTCTTTAACACAACTGGGATTTGTGATTTGACTTCTTCCAATATCAATTAAGTGGTAGAATATGTTTCAAGCATATGAATATGTGGGGAAAACATGATGACTTTTTAGGTTTTGTTTGTGAGGCATGGACTCTGGAGATAAAAGGGTGTGCTATGTTCCTGCTGATTGGAAAGCTTAAACGCTAGAAACCTGGCCTAAAGAAGCTAAATAATAATTCTTATTCTTATAATTTTTAGAGGAAGAGCGAATATGGCTATGTTAAACATTGTGTAGAGGCAACTCCAAAATGATAGAAGTAATCTTGAGCTTCAACATAAACAGAAAGCTTGTAGAGAGGAAGTTGTTCACTTTTCAGATGCCATGGTGAGTTTCCTTCAACAGAAGAGCAAGATTGACTAGCTCACTCAAGGGGACAACTGCACTACCTTCTTCTTCTCTTCTATCAAGCAAAGGAGGGGTAAAAGCAATATCTTCATAATCCATAATGAGAATGGCACATTGATAGATAAATTTGATGTGATGCTAGGAGTGTTTTTTAAGTATTATGGATATTTGCTTGGCAAGAAAGGAGATACTGTAGGGGAGGTTAAAAATGAAGTGTTCCAACTAGGTTATGCCCTTTCTGATTAGGATAAACAGTAGATGTGTGCTCGTTTTTCTCATAATGATGTCAAAGATGCTTTGCTAAGCATTAATCACAAGAAAGCTCCTGGCCAGATGTGTATAAGAGTGCTTTCTTCAAGAATTAATGGGCAATCACTGGAAAATCAGTCATTGATGCTATCTTGGATTGTTTTACTACAGGTAAGATGCTTAAGCAGGTTTGTGCAGCTACACTTACCTTGATTCCCAAGGTTCCCAATCCTACTTCTGCTGCTGACTTCAGACCTACAGAATCTTGTAATGTTATTTACAAGTGCACAATGAAAATGATCTGCAAAAGGATTGGTGTTGTGTTACCTAAATTGATTAATGAGGCTCAAGGGGCTTTCGTGGGTGGTAGGCATCTTATCAACAACATGTTAATCAATCATGATCTTGTGAGGACTTACAATAGAAAAAGGGTGTTCCTTAGCTGCATGATGAAAATTTATTTGAGAATAGCTTTTGATACAGTTAACTTGTCTTTCTTGGAGAAGGTGTTGCATTGTTTCAATTTCCACAACAAATTGTGACATGGATGATGGAATGTTTGAAGGCCACTAGATACTCTGTAGTAGTTAATGGTGGTTCTCAATGTTTTTTCCCTGCTGCTCATGGTTTAAGTCAAGGAGGTCATGCTTCTCCTTTACTGTTTGTACTTTTCATGGAGTATTTTTCTAGAGTTTTATCTATAGTCACTGATGTGCCTGGCTTTTCTTTTCATAGTAGGTTCAAAAAGCTCAAGCTATCACACTTGTGCTTAGTTGATGACCTGCTACTCTTCTGCAAAGCTGGCCTAAATTCTGTAAAGATTTTGATGGAGGGTTTTGATCTTTCAGGCTTGAAAGCTAACGTGCACAAGTCCATAATGGTGTTTAGTGGTGTCACTGATGCTGAAATAGAGCATTTATCTTCTTATACTGGGTTCACTATTGGTAGGTTGCCTTTTAGGTATTTAGGTGTGCTTGTAACACCTAAGAAGTTGGATGCTTCTGAATGTAAGATTCTTGTAGACAAAACTGCTCAAAGGATCAAGAGTTAGAGGGAAAAAATGCTAACCTATGTTGGAAGGGTTCAGTTGATAAATTCTGTATTATATAGTATTCAAGCTTTTTAGGCCAGTAAGTTTGTATTACCCAAAAAGGTTTTGAAAGAAGTTGATTCCCTTTGAAGAGCTTTTCTTTGGGGCTTCACTCATGGGAAAAAGAGAGTGGCTTTGGTGGCTTGGTTTGAGGTGTGCAAACCCAGGAAGAAAGGGGGAGTGGATCTCAAGAACAATGCTACCTGGAACACTGCCTTAATAAGCAAGCTTTTGTGGGATGATGCTTGCAAAACTGATAACATGTTGGTTGAATGGGTCCATGGTACCTCTATGAAGGAACATGATGTTCGGAATTGCTGTCCAAGAGCTGCTGACTGCTGGTATTGGAAGAAAATGTTTAAAGTGAGGGACTGTCTTAAGCAGGGGTTTCAAGAGGTTAATGGGTCCTTGAAATGGAGCAGTTCAAGCTATGGTTGTTACACATCTGCTTCTGGCTACCTATGGCTACTTTGAGATGCCCATACTACTTGGAGAGCTAGAATCATTTAGGGGAGATGCTGTGTTAGTTTCATTGCTTGGCTTATTGATCAGAGGAAGATTTTGACTAGAGATAGAGTGCTAAGGTTCAATGCTGGCTTGGATCTTCACTGTGTCCTATGCCATCAAGAGGATGAAAATTGGGGTCACCTTTTTTTTGGATGCTCTTTCTGAATGGATGTGATTTGTTTGCTGTTGAAATGGCTACATGTTTCAGTCAGCGAAAACTAGGATTCTTTACTGAGGAAGTGTAACAAAATATAAAGCAATGTTCCCAAGGAGTTTTGTATCAGCTACAGTAGTAGCCTCTGTTTACATGATATTGCAAGAGAGGAATCAGAGAATATTTGGATCCAACAACAGAAACATCTACTAGTGTCTTCCAAAAGATTCAGCTGGCTCTGATGATTAGAGCTGCTTTTTTGTTGAAGAAAAAGCCTACAGTGATCAGTAAACTTGAGTCAATGTATCACAAGTAATGTTTTGGCCTGTTAGTCACAGTTTGAACCCTTCCCAAAAGGTGGCAAGCTGGCTCTAAGAGGTTGGTGCTTGTAGTGTGCTTATTGTTTCAGTTTTTGTAATAAAATTATTTACATTTTACCGAAAAAAAAGCCAAGTATGATGTATGTAACGAGTTTGAATCAAGTTTTCTTGAGTAAGGGGTTTTCTCTTAACACATGTTAGAACTTTCTTACTACCTTCACTGTAGCCATGACAGGGGCACAACGAGCTCAAAATACCCAAGCTTTTAGAGGAAGACGGCGTTGGAGAGGAAGAGGACGTTCTCACCCACGATCGGAGACGATGATTCCGACAAGCGTGCTAGTAAAAACCAAACCATCTATGGTTGTACCTGCAAATGTGACACAAAATGCGAATTTTTCAACATGGTAATGTCAAGATTGAGATGCAACCCACTCCACCTCCAACAGTGCCGGTGTGGAGACTATCATCGAATGTGCAAGCTCCACGATGAAGATTGAATTGCGGTGGTGCAAATCCTAAGCCAGGTGAACCAGCAAGTAGAAGACGGTTAACGGATTTGGTGAATGAAGATCTGGGTGGTTTGGAGCATGGTTTTCATCCTAAAGCGACCACAGACTCAGGCGTCAAAATTAATTAAGACGATAGTTCTTGTGAGATTTCATATTGGACACAAGCTATGGTTTATTTTGTGTTGGGAGTGAATCCACCATACAAGGTAATGATGGGGTTCTTACAATAGATTTGGGGTAAACATATATTTGATAAAATTGTTTAGTTAAAATCTAGATTTTCCTTTTTCGTTTTGATTCCATGGAAACTCATAATGCTATTTTGAATATGGATGCTTTCAATTTTGACAAGAAGCCTTTAATTGTGAAGCCTTGGACCCCAGATATGGAGGTAAAGAAGGAAGATGTTTGTTCTATTCCCATTGGGGTGCAATCACATGGGATAGATATCAAATATTGGGGATGTAACTGTCTGAGTAAAAGCTGCAATCTAGTGTGAATGCTATTGAAATAGATAAAGCTACTCAAATGAGGAACAAACTCAACTATGCAAGGGTTCTAATCAAGGTTCAAATTAACAAGGATTTGCTAGAGGAGATAAGTTTTCTGGATGCAAAGGGTTATCTTGTGACCCAACATGTTGAATATGAATGGAAACCTAGCTTTTGGGACTTTTGCAAGTCTTTTGGCCACACATAGAGAAACTGTAGGAGAAAGAAGAAAAGGCCAACTGTTGAAATGGTGGTGATCATGAAGATGTTGGCGGTCAGGTTGCACAGAGATCTGGTACTTCTCAAGGCCCAGTGGTTTCCTCTCAGCATGCAACTAGGGCTCCACATGTAACTAAGACTACAAGTGTGCTTCGATTGAGTTCAGGACTCCCACATCAGAATGCAGGGCAAGTACCTTTGATAGTGTCTACTATGGTTCCTGTGATTTATAGGAATGATTATAATGATGTCAATAGGGTGTCACTGGCGTCCAGAAGAGTCAATATGCATGTTGTTCCACCTCTACATAATGTTTTCAGTGCATTGGAGGCATGTGAAAGTGATGATATGATTGGACATGAAGAGCTTGGCACTGGTTAAAATGGTACTACCTACTCTATTTATAAATGAATAGAATGGGTTTTTGGAATATGAGAGGATTTAATAGTCCTAAAAAATAAAAAAAAAA
>ONZA01009228.1:116960-133991 GCA_900322205.1 Kewa caespitosa
TATGATAATTCCCCAATTGCCTTTCATGTTTGACGCTTTTTAAGGATCGTTATTGTTTTAAGCATACTTCTCTTTTAATTGACGAACAAATTATCACTATTTTTTATAATAGGATAATGATATGGTTAGAATTCAAAGTTATTGATGATTTTAATCACACTATGCTTTCAAATAATTAGAATGGCAATTGCAACTTTTCACATTTAACGCTTTTCAACGAACGTTAGCGTCTGAAGCCTATTTGTCTTTCAGTTGACGAACAAACTGAAATAATTTTTAACATAAATACATTATTTGATTACAAACTACAAAAACTTATCAATTTAATCACACACGGATTTTAAGTAATTATAATTGCGAATGCAATGGGTGTTCATACTTAACACTTATTAACGATTGCTGCATTTTAAGCGCATTTCTCTTTAAATTGACTAACCCATTGAAACTATTTTATGAAAAGAGAACCTGTTCAGGTTAGATACCAAAAAAAAAAATGATAATTTTAAACTTTCTTTGCTTTACTATGAATTCACTATTTGTTGCAATTACTTTACATATTTAACGCTTTTTGACGATCGTTAGCGTTATAATCGTATTTCTCTTTTAATTGGCAAAGCAATTGAAACTATTTTTTCAAATTGGATCATTTTCTTGTTAGTTATAACCAATTTTGATGATTTCAATCATAATCGACTTTCAAGTAAGAAGAATTGAGGTTGCAATTAATGTTCATATTTAACGCTTTTTAACTATCATCATCGTTTTAAGCCTATTTCTTTTTCAATTAACGAACTAATTAAACTTAAATTTTAAGAATTGGAAAAATTTTGTTTTGACACCAGCACTATTGATCATATATGTTATAGTACGCTTTAAAATAAAAAGAATTTCAGGTTTAATGATTATTCATATTTACTCCTTTTTAACGATTGTAGCGTATTAAGCGTATTTCTCTTTCCATTGACGATACAATTGAATCTATTCTTTTTATAAATGGAACATGTTATAGTTAGATACAACCAATATTGATCATTTAAATCATACTTGGTTTTGACATATTAAGAATTGCGGTTTAAATTTGTGTTCATATATAACGCTTTTTAACGGTCGTGAGCGTTTTAAGCCTATTTCTCTTTCAATAGACGAAAAAATTGCAGTTATTTTAAGAATTAGATCATGTTTGTGACAGATACCATCAATTTTGACGATTTTAATCATACTCAACTTTTAAATAAAATGAATTACAGTCGCAATTGCCTTTCATGTTTAATGCTCTTGAACGAACGTTATTGTTTTAAGTGTATTTCTCTTTCAATTGACGAACAAAATATAACACATTTTTATAATAGGACCATTTTTTTGTTTGAATTTAAAATATTGATGATTTAAACCATACTAGGCTTTTAAATAACTAGAATTGCAGTTGCATTACTTTTTACATTTAACGCTTAAGCCTATTTGTCTTTCAGTTGATGAACCAAATGCAAATTTTTTCTTAAATAAAAAAAAATTATTTGGTACATACCACCAATATTTATCAATTTAATCCCACAAGGCTTTTAAATAATGGGAATTGCGAATGCAATGTTGTTCATATTTAACGGCTATTAACGATTGTTCACGTTTCAAGCGTATTTCTCTTTAAATTGACTAATCCATCGAAAATTTTTTATTAAAAGGGAATATGTTCATGTAATATAACAGAATAATTTTTTATTTCAATTATACTTGGCTTTATGATAAAAATAATTTCTGTTGCAATTGCTTTGCATATTTAACGCTTTTTGACGATCGTTAGCGTTTTAAGCGTAGTTCTCTTTCAATTAACAAAGCATGGTGTCAATTCCCCGCAAAACCCTTGTTGGGTTCTATGTATTACATTTTCTAATCATATGAAAGTGGAACACCTAGAAACGGATCATTACATGTACTCGAGTTCACATGTGTTTTACCTCTCGATGCTTGCCTTCCCGAGTATGCTATCAACTAGATCTTCTAGGCCATGTACCCTCTTGATCTCCTTGTGAAGATGACCTCCAATGAGCCCCAAGCATTGCTCATTTGAATTAGCACACGTATATCAATCAAAGGCGATAGCTAGATCGGAATCACTAAGGAGTTGTTCCTTCTAGTTCTTCCTCTTGGTTCCAATGAACTCACTTTAGGGGTAGGGTTTGATGCAACGTTTATGCCTTCTCGCCTGATGTATTAGGTCATTTATGATTCATAGATCTAAACCTAAAATGAGAGGCATAAGCCCTTTATATAGGCACAAAGAATAACACCCTAAAAATGTGGTGTGTTATGCGTCTCTTTGGGCCTGGCCCAAAATGCCTTAACACAACAAAGAGAACCGTTCCCTTTGCCTTTTTCCATTATGTATTTGGTCCCAAGGATCCGATCCTTGGACCAACCTATTGCACCATACATGTGATATTCATCAATCTACTTTTATGGGATCCTTCAGAATCAATTCCACTTAGCATTAGAGCTCAATGTACATTAACACAAAACGTTGTGAGAGGCATCTAGCTACACCTCACCACGATTCTAAGTAAATTGAATCACTCTCTCAATTATTAATCCCAAGTCACTTGCACCTTGACTGAAGAACATACACCTTCAATCTCCCACTTATCCTCCAGACAAGTGTGCAATCCAATTCCCTTTTCACTTATTGTTTTTAATTTTATTACAAGGTAAGATATCAACCATCCTTATCAATTCAAATCTATTTCTTGATTCATAATTGAACCGTGAAACCAATTGATTAATGTTGTAATTCAATTGAGAATGGCCATTCATTTTACAGTTCCAATTCATCAAGTGGTCTAAGACAACTGTCCCCTAAGGGAGGACAATTTCCATTTTGTGCAATCATGAATCCCCACTTAATTCATAACAGCCCGAACATTCACTTTATATTAACTTTATGACCTCCTTTTTACAAAAAGTGTTTGAGAAAATCACAGACTGCCAATCCTTAAGTTGTTATCAATGACCACTTATGTTTTAGAAATGGCTTGAGATAGTTTTGTGAGAGACTAATATGACTTCTGATCTTAAAGACTTCTCATGGAGGATCTGTCCTGTGATGAGTTCCCAACTTACACCTATGCAATTAGTCCTCGACACCCCGCCATAGCGCAAGAAACAGTACTGAAATCAACTTGCAATCTAATCATCTTTGGTTGTCGGGATTTATATTCTGACACCTGGATTAGGGACGTACAATCACAAACAAATCTAGTTCACTTAATAGGGTTTCATCTTGATAACCTAATTGGATGTTTGTATTGCATCATTTGGATATGTAATCAAACAATAAAGAATATTTGAAACAAACCAAATCCTAATAATATGATAAATGTATAGAGTAATGTTTTACAATTATGAACTCCATATGATAATCTAAAACATGAAGACCTATCGCAGCACTATGACTCTCATGCTTGACTAGAACAAGTTGGCTTAGTCAATGGCTCTACTACGTTATCATTTGTTTGTACTTTCCATATGCTCACATCACCAGATTTGACCCATTGTCTGATAAGGTGATAATTCCATACAACATGCTTGGACTTCTGATGTGATCTTGGCTTGGGCGATGGCTCCATCATTATCGCAATAAAGAGCCAATGGTTCAGCCGCTGATGTCATGACTCCAAGCTCAGCGATGAACTTGCTAATCCATACAGCTTCCTCTGCTGCTTATGAAGGTGCAATGTATTGGGCCTCTCTTGTAGAATATTCCAGTGTGCTTTGCTTTGCACCCTTCCAACACACTCCTCCTCCATTGAGACAGAAGATGAAACCAGACTGCGATTGCGAATCGTCTCTGTCAGTTTGGAAGGACACATCGGTGTAACCCTATACAACCAACTCTTTTTCTCCTCCATAAAACGAGGAATTTATCTTTAGTTCTCTTGAAAATTTCTTGGCATCCTGCATATTGAACCGAGTAATTATCTCATCAATATACTCTCTTTGGCTCAATCCTATTATCCTCCTAGATCTGTCCCTAGAAATCTTGATGGCCAAGATGTAATCTGCTTGTTCAAGGTCTTTCATCTGGAAACACTCCAGCGTTGAAATGTCATTTCCAATGAGCAATATGTCATCGACATACAATACAAAGAAAGAAGCCTTGCTTCCACTAAACTTCTTGTATATAGAAGATTCTTCTGCATTTCTGAGAAATAAAAAATTGTGTTATGGCTTCATCAAAACTCGAGATTACAACTACGAGATGCTTGCTTCAACCCATAGATGGATTTCTTTATCTTGTATACCTTCCTAGCATTCCTTGGATCGACAAAACCTTCCAATTGTGTCATATACACATCCTCTTCAAGAAACCTGTTCAAGAAGGCTGTTTTGACATCCACTTGCAAATCTCATAATCATAATTAGTGGCAATCGCTAGGAGTATTCGAATGGATTTAAGCATAACAAGAGGTGAGAAGGTCTCGTCATAGTCAATCCTGTTGATTTGTCTGTAAACCTTTGCCAGATGTTTAGCCTTGAAAACAAGTACGTTTTCATCCTTGTTCGTCTTGATCTAAAAGGTCCATTTACACCCGATGGGCCTAGCTCTATCATGCAAATCGACCAAGTCAATACTTGGTTCTCGAACATGGAATCCATTCTAGATTTCATTGCCTCTTGCCACTTGCTGGAATTTAGACTCTCCATGGCTTCCGTATAGGTAGTCGAAGTTCACTTTCCATAAAGAACATGTCACAGTTCTTAGTCATAAAGATGGACACGTCTCTGTCCGGCTGAGTCTTGACCCTTTCACACCTTCTTTGGTTAGGTGGTGTAACCTCTAGAGTTTCCTCCAGATTTATCTATGGAGTTGTTTCTTCAACGTTCTGAATAGGTGCAACTTCTACATTAAGACTTGCAGCTGTATCCAGCTCCATTTGTTGCTCATCTTGAATTTCTTAAATATGTACATTTTCTTTTTCCAAAAAGAAACCATCTCGAACAACAAATACTTTGTCCTTCTATTTGTTCTACAAGTAATAACCCTTTGTTTCCTTTGGGTATCCTGCAAAAAACCATTTGTCTGATTTTTGTGCAAGCTTATCTCTGAGAAATCTCATCACATAAGCCTCACACCCCCATCCTTGAGAAAAGACAACTTGGGAGAGTATCCCTTCAACATCTCATGTGGTGTTTTCTCAACGGCATTGGACATAGTGTTGTTCAATGTGAAAGAAGCCGTCTCGAGTGCGTATTCCCAGAAAGAAAATGGGAGGTCGGCTGAACCCATCATAGATCGAATCATGTCCAATAGTGTTCGATTTCTCTTTTAGGACTAACCATTCCATTGAGGTGTTCCTGGTGGAGTTAGTTGTGAAAATATTTCACAACCTTTTAGAAGCTCATCAAATTCTAGGCTCATTAATTAGCCACCTCAATCCAATTGAAGTTCTTTAATCTTCTTGCCTTATTGATATTCTACTTGACTTTGAAACTATTTGAATTTTTCAAAGATTTCATGTTTGTGTTTTATTAAGTAGATATATCCATATCCACTCAAATCATCCGTGAACATAATGAAGTAGCTAAACCCACCTCTGCCTGTTGAACTCAATAGTCCACATACATTTGTATGTATGTGTGTCCCAATAGTAACTTGCACGCTCACCCTTTCATAGAAAAGGTGACTCGAGGTCAAATGAACTCAGAATCCCTTCCTTTAGAAGTTTCAGAATGCGTTTCACATTTACATGGCCTAATCCACAATGCCACAGATATGTGGGGTTGCAATCCTTTCTTCTAGCCTTCTTTCTATTGATAGTGAGTATGCTTTTGTCTAATTTTAGGAAATAAAGCCCATTCTGTAAACGAGCTCACAATAAAACATATCATTCTCTAAAACCAAACAAGAACCATCAATAATGTTCAAAGAAAAGCCATCCATATCCAAAATGGATGCTGAAATAATGTTTTTGCTAATACTTGGAACAAAATAACAATTGTTCAACTCAAGTATAAAACTCGAAGGCCAAGACAAAACATAGGTTCCTACGATCACTGCAGTAACTCTAGCTCCCTTTCAAGCTCGTAGGTCCAACTCATCCTTAGCCACCCTACTAGGCAGCCTTAGTCTCGGCACATTCACACAAATGTGAGCACCACAGCCGGATACAATACCCAATTAGAAGTTGATGTAGCTAAATTTACTACAATAATAAGGAAACCTAACATATTTGGGGCTCTCCCGTTCTTTTGGTCATCCTTCAGATTTGGGCAATCTTTCTTCCAATGCCCTTTCTATTGGCAATAGAAGCATTCACTTTTTTCAGTTGTTAGCTTCTTCTTAGCGGCCTTTTGTTGATGCTTGGGTTTTGACACTCCACCCTTGCCTTTCAATTGTTTTCCCTTAGAAGTTGCCGGTTTTTTTCCTTTTTTGACATAGAGCACTTGCTTGTTGCTTTAAGCTAGGTGCACCTCCAGCTCTGCAACTTTAAGCAACTGATGGAGCTCATGCAAAGTCTTGTCCATCCACTTCATATGGTATGTTTGCCTTATTTGGCTATATCCCTTATGCAACGAGTGTAGGACAATGTCTACCTAAAGAAGTTCTGCGTAGACACACCCAGGCATTCTAATCTCTCGAAGTTGGCTATCATCAGCAATAAGTTGGGACTAATAGGCTTTCCTTCGATGAGAGTAGCCTCCTTGATCAATTCGTTCACTTCGTACATTTCAATACGCCCTTGCTCCTTAAACATGATTTTGAGCATCTTATTGACGTTATAAACATCGCTGCTCTCAAATTACTTCTTGGATTATAGTTCATGCTTGCTCAGACGATACAAGTGACCTTCGACGGAGTGATCCTTTGCTCTTTGTTAGATAGCCCCTTGCGCAGGTGTTCCACCATTTGTCGGAAGAGTGGGAACTGGCGCCTTAAAGACGTGTTCCAAATTTTCGTGTTTCTACACGACCTTAAGGTTATGATACCAATCGACATAGTTAGTTCCATTCAACCGATCTTTGTCGAGTATCAACCTTAAATTCAAGTTTAATTTGTTGTTTTGGTTTGCCACTTCTACCAAACAGATTTAAATGCAAAAGTTAGTACATATATCATGAAATAACTTTAACAATTCTCAAAATGGCCAAGCTATTCCACTATATTCATACAAAAATTTCCCTGTGAGTATAGTGACTCCAAGATCCCATTTTACCCCAATGTGGCAATACTTTAGCCTAACAACCACATTGGTCAAAACAGGTAAGCAACATATGCTAATCACATCCACTGTGATTATGGGTTGATGAACATATCAGATATGTTATCTTTTTACCCCAACATGTGAGACTCTCCCTCAAATTGTTGAGTTAACAACCATAATATGTAAGCATGAATATTATGACTTACTCATATCTTCCCAACATTGAAAGCGTTGCACTATTTTGGCAGACCTCACCAACTTACAATTAAGGGTTAGAAGGGTGATCCTTGTTAGGGAGGGTAATGAGCTCAATATTTTTGACATTGGTTTATTTTATTTTTTAATACACAATTGTACTCTCTCACTAATCAAAACATAATAAATAAAAATACGATAAATAAAGCAATAAAATGCGATATATAAAGTGATATTAAAAATGATCCTAGAATGCCCTTCATGAACTCCTACAGATCTAATATTCATGGCTCCCACTTCAATGTTGAACTCCTCCAAGGCTTCATCTGTGCATTACAAGTCTTGTATATGCAATGTAATTTAAACTACCCTATGAAAGAAATAAATTACAATTAAAGTAAACGGACAAACAATGCCATATTTCCTTTACAACAAATACAAAATTGTTTACAATAGTGTATTTTGGGCCATACTAGATCATAACTAAACATCATTCAATCACGCATATCACATGGGTGACCCAGTTCAACATGCATTACATAAATGATGCTTTTAAATGCCCAATTTAAAACACGTAGACATTTGATCAAATAAAAAAATAAATTAGGCTTAATTTGTAAAATAAATTAAATTTACTTTAATAAAGGATTAAAATTTTAATTTAGTTAATAATTAATCTAATTAATCACTAGTTGGACTTACAAGGTTTGTTATGGGCTCGTGCGTACATATAGACCACAAAAGCCCATTTTGTACCACGGCCCATATGGGCTCATGGGCCCAAGACCCATGACTTATATGGACCATTGGGAGGCCCATGTGTTAGCTTATGGGCCATCAAAGCCCATAACCCAAACAGCCAAGCTAGGTTTTGAACAAATGAAATTCGCTTTTGGCCCATCTAACCGAATCCAATTCCATTTCGATTGCCATGCCTTGGTCTCGAGCCCAAACGAGCCATGGTACACGACCCCACACATGAGTCTTGTGGCCCAAGTATTTTAACAAACCCTTAGCTATCTCCATGCATTACTTGTGCCTAAAGAAAAACAAAACCCTAGCGCAAAACCCTAAACCATTGCCTAGACCCTTACCCGCTCGCCCACGGTTTAGCCCCAAAAACCCATCTTTTTTGACCCAACCCCATGGCTCCCAACCAAGAAAACCCTGCACTCTAAACCCTTAAACGCGTCCCATTCCAAGAGTGTACCTGGTTTTTGTCCAAAGAACCCGAAATCACCTTTGATTTCAATCGGGTTTTTCTAGGTAGATTTCAGCAACATGTTTTACGGTCAGTTTGGGCTTCAAATTTTATTGTTTTTGGTGATCTAATAATTAAAACATAAATATGACCCCTAATATTTTGAAGTGATGAGCAATGAACACAAAAAAACAAGTATCCAAACCTAAAAACATAGCAAAGAATGTAACATTAAAAATTAAATGTTAGCAACATGCTTGTAAAAATCGTTCAAAACTCATTCAAATCAAGTTAAAGATAAGACAATCTGATCCAAAAAACTAAATGAAATCCATATTCATTCAGTTAAAGAAAAGGAAGGAATGAAACAGGTCTGAAACAAAAAACCAAGAACATCAAAGTCCTACCCAAAAAATTCCTGACTTTCGCGTTTTTAGTGTTTTGATTGTTTTCAGTCCTTTTTGGGTAAAAGGTCATTACTTTCTTATCAAATTATCCTCAAAACTGATTAAAACACATCATCCCATGATGAATAAAACAATAGGTTAAAAAAACAAGTCTTAAACGCAGAAAACGAACGCTAATATTCTAACGATTGTTTTAGCGATAAAATGAAAGAAATTAAATCTTGATAAGTTTTTTTAGCATGCTCGTGTGAATCATAATCAAGAACATATGAAAAAAAAAGTTACATGAATTAGGCTCATGATACCACTGTTGACTTATATATAATACATGATCTAATCATATAAAATGGAACACATACAAACGGATCGTTATATATACTCTAGTTCACATCTGCTTCACCTCTCAATGCCTGCCTTCCCCAATATGCTATCAACCAGATCTTCTAGGCCACGTATCCCACTTTGTATCCTCGTGAAGATGACCTCCAATGAGCCCCAAGTATTGCTCCTCTGAATTCACACACATAGATCAATCCTAGGCAATAGCCAGACTATAATCACAAAGGAACTGTTCCTTTTGGTTCTTCTCCATTGTTCGAATGAACTAACTTTAGGGTTAGGGTTTGATGCAACTTTTACGCTTTCTCTCCTGATAAATTAGGTCAGTTTAGAGGCATAGGTCTAAACCTCAAAAGAGAGGCATGAGCTCTTTATATGGGCACAAGGAATAAGACCCTAAAAGGGTCGTGTGTTATGCGCCTCTTTGGGCCAGGCCCAAAACGCCTTAACACAATAGAGGGAACTGATCCCTTTGCCTTGTTCCATTAGATCTTTGGTGTCAATGAACCGTTCCTATGACCAACCTATTGCACCATACCTGTGACATTCATCAATCTACTTTTGTGCGATCCTTCACAATTATTTGAGCTCAATGTCTATTGACCCAAAAGGTTGTGAGAGGAATATAGCCACACATCACCATGATCCTAAGTGAATTAAATTAGTTCTCAAGTTTTTTAAATAAGTAGATTTTATTAACCAAAAAGCAATAGCCCTAAACGTTCAATTTACATAGCAAGGCAAAAACAGGTAATCAGAAGCATCAATAGTCTAAGAAAGAAGCCACCATCTAGGAAGGGTTCATAAAGCCAGACTTCTTCATCTGCTCAAAATTGACCACACAACCTTGCTAGACAAACCAACAAAAGAAAAGAAACTCTTATCAAGCACAACCCACTAGATAAGGAGTTAGCGTCATCAAAAATTTCTTGACTTTCCCATGATCACGGCATATGATGTGCAGCTCCTGAATGATTTCCCTTACCAATTCACTTGCCTGGACTTGCTGGCTATCAAATAATCTCCTATTATGTTCCCTTCAGAGAAAGGAGATGGTCATAGTGAAGATTTCTCTGATGATCTGACCTTGTGCCAGCTTCCTGGTGGGATGGTAAACAATAGCATCAAGCACACCATCCCACCCACATGTCACTCTAGGAGCTCTCAGCCATTGCATGAGAGAGTCCCAAACCCAACAAGTATATTCACAACCAAAAAACATGTGATCCTGAGTCTCCTCATCTTTTTCACAAAGCTAACATCTATTAGGGAACTAGAAATGCAAAGTTTTGATAGTGTCCATAGTACTGAGCTTTCTGTGGCAAGCAAGCCAAACAATGAAGATATGCTTGGGTGCAGCAAGAGAATCACAAACCAAAGGAGCCCAAGTTACCTTAGGTATCTGCCCTCTCAGAATATTATAAGCTTTTTTAATGGAGAATTTACGTGCCTTAGTCATAGTCACAAGACCCCAGGAACATTTGCAACCCACTTTGAGGCTTGATACATCTTCCTCAGCATCCATGACATCGAATCAGAGGTAGTACAGTTTTCCATATGCTTCCTATAGTGGGTGTGCACCCATTTTATCCAAAGCAATTCATGTTTTAAAGACAAAGCCCAAAGAAGCTTTTAAATAGCAGCCCTATTCCATTTGTAGATCCGAGACCACAAGTACTTCTAGGCAAAGTTACTTTTTCCCATGTAAATAAAGCTCTTTTGGAAACCTCAGCTGTACCAGTCCAAAGAAAAGTTATACAAACAGCATTTAGAAGAGTAAGGACTTTGTTGGGCAACACAAAGATCTGATACCAATACACTTGAACACAAAACAGCACACTCTTTATCAACTATAGTTTGCCAGCATAAGATAGCATTCTTACTAACCAACATTTGACCCTAGATGGGATGTTATCAATCAGGGGCCTACATTGGGTAACTGAAAGCTTCTTTGAAGATAGGGGCCCCAAGATGTTTGAACGGTAAGATACCTTTAGAGAAACAAGTGGCACTTAAGATTTGTTGTTTATTCTCAGCAGAGACACCTGCTAGATAAATGCAACTCTTTCCCAGATTTGCATGCAACCTAGACATCTAAGAGAATTTCTGGAAAGTGTTTTACAGAAGCTGGATGGAGACCAGGTCCCCTCTACAAAATAACAATTGGTCATCTACAAAGAAAATATTCCTAACACCATGTTTGGTACACATTGGATGGAATTTAAAATTGGGATCACTAGCCATTTTGCCTAGTTCTCTAGCTAGATGTTCCATTGCCTTCGAAAGTAGGTAACAGGCCCCCAATCACAAAAACCGCATAGCTATAATGCATTTTTAAAACGATCCATCCAAATAAAAATTCGATTTTCTTGTATTCAGAGGAGACACAAACCATGATCCAGATAATGAACATGAAATGAAATCCCATCCCTTCTAAAACTTGCTTCAAAAAGATCCATTCAAGTGCATCATAGTCTCTTTGAATATCAATTAAATGCACCTTGGTCACATATTCTACCTTGTGTAGCTTTTGACAAGCTCATGCCCCAATATAATGTTATCAGAAATGCATCTGCCTGGTATGAAAGCAGATTGGGAAGGCCCCACCACAAAGCCAATAACCTGAGCCAGCCTCGAAGTGAGGATCTTAGAAATCAACTTATACACAAGAGTACAATAGGAGATTGGCCTGAAATCCTTGACTATAGAAGCTGGATGTTTCTTGGATAATAGAGTAATAGTAGTAACATTTATCACTTTTCAATTATTAATCCCAAGTCACTTACACCTTTAACTCTCACTCACTCAAAGGGTTCTTTTTGGGATTTTTTGATTGATGTGTCAAAAAAAATGAAAAATAATAAAGATATGAACTTTGGTACCGTTTACCTCTCACTAATCGACCCAAAGAGCTAATTCCTAGCCTCTCACCAAGAACAAGGGTTTAGACTCACATCTCACAAGTCTAGCTACTTGAATCTCTAAAGTAGAGTTTTGTTCGAATCTCTCAAACAAAGAAAACGTTCTTAAGAACAAGTTTGTCCTTTTCAATCTTTGAATGCATCTTATTGAATGACAAAGGAGTTAGATAGTCTAAAACAAATAGTATTTAGCTCCCAAAGGATTCCTAATCGGACTAGGAAAGGGAAAAGAAACTGATAAGGAAAGCAAAAGAGTCCTAAAGCACAAAGATTCTTACGCGCTACAACTACCCGGCAATTTAAACTAAGACTGCTAACTTAACTTGGAAATAAATAACTAATACCTAGAACTCCTAATGGAAAGGAAAAAAAAATAGATTGATATTCAAAACTTAACCCTTTTTGATAAGATCAAACATTTTCAATGATTTGATCGAGTGAATCAGTAAATGCGTTATCATGTTTTAGCCACTGTTTTGGGGAACGATTGCTTGGTTGTAATTTGAGTTGCCATTAATGCAAATCATATCAAAGAATTTGACATTATGTTTTCAAATTGGATCATTTTCTTGTTATAAATAACAAGTTTTGATGATTTCTATCATAATCGGCTTTCAAGCAAGAAGAATTGCGGTTGCAATTACTGTTCGTATATAACACTTTTTGACAAATGATAATGCTTTAAGCCTATTTCTCTTTCAATTGAAAAACCAATTACAATTATTTTGTAAAATTGGAACTCATTTTTGTTAGTTATCAAAAATAAATATAATTTTAACCATACTCGGCTTTCAGTTATAAAATATCTCGGTTGAATTTAGGGATCATATTTGATGCTTTTTAACCATCGTTAGCGTTTTAAGCGTATTTCTCATTCAAATGATGAAACAATTGAAACCATTATTTAAAATTGCATCATGTTCTTGTTAGATTTAAACAATTTTGATTGTTTAAATCTCATTAGGCTTTCAAAAAATAATACTTGTTGTACAACGATCCTCATGGTTTTATTCCTATGTCTTTTTCAAATCACGAACCACTTAAACTTACATTTTTTAAAATGAAAATTTTTCAATTTGATATCAACAATATTTTTCAATTAAATCATACTCAGCTTTAAAATAAGAAGAAGTTCAGGTTGAATTGTTGTTCATATTTACTTCTTTTTAACGATTGTAGCGTATTAAGTGTATTTCTCTTTTAATTGATGAACAAATTGAAACTATTTCATAAAATGGAACATGTTTTGGTTAGATACAACCAATATCACACTGGGCTTTCAAGTGATAAGAAATGTTGTTGTAATTGCTTTCGATATTTATCGCTTTTTAACGAGTGATAGTATTTTACACCTATTTCTCTTTCAATTAAAAAACAAATTAAAATTATTTTGTAAAATTGGAACTCATTTTTATTAGGTGTAAACAAAATTGACTGTTTCAATCATACTTGGGTTTCAAATATTAAGAATTGCGTTTGTATTTTGTGTTCATGTTTAACGCTTTTTAACGATCGTTAGCATCTCACGCCTATTTCTCTTTCAATAGAAGAATCAATTGAAGTTACTTTAAAAAATAGATCATGTTTGTGTTATATACCATCAAATTTGATGATGTAAATCATACTCGTCTTTTTAAAAAAATTAATTACGAGCCTTTCATGTTTAACACTTTTTAACGATTGTTATTGTTCTAAGCGTATTTCTCTTTCGACTGACGAACAAATTATAAATCTTTTAGGTAAAAGAGAAATGTTAGATAAAAATCAATGATGATTTCAATCACACTAGCCTTTCAAATAATTTGAATTGCGGTTGCAATTGCTTTTCACATTTGACGTTCTTTAATCGTCAGCGTTTTCAGCCTTTTTTTCTTTCAGTTTACGAACAAAATTGCAGTTATTTTTTTAAATCAAAACATATTTTAATTATAAACCACCAATATTTATCAGTTTAAGGACACACAAAAATGGGAATTGTGAATGCAATGGCTGTTCATATTAAGCGCTTATTAACAATCGTTTGCATTTTATGTGTATTTCTCTTTAAATTGACTAACCCATCGAAGTATAATATAAAAAGGGAAAATTTGCAGGTTGTATCACAATAAAATTCATCACTTCAATTGTACTTGGCTTTACGATAAAAAAATTTCGTTTGCAATTGCTTTTCATATTTAGCGTGTGTGGACGATCGTTAGCGTTATAAGCGTATTTCTCTTTCAATCGGCAATGCAATTCAAAAAACTTTTTAAAATTGGATCATGTTCTGGTTATACATAACCAATTTTGATTATTTCAATCATAATCGGCTTTCAAGTAAGAAGAAATGCGATTGCAATTACTGTTCATATTTAACGCTTTTTGACAATCGATAGTGTTTCAGGCCTATTTCTCTTCCATTCAAAAAGCCAACTGAAGCTTTTTGTTAAATTGGATCTAATTCTGGTTATTTATCAAAAAACATTGATTACTTTAATCATACTTGGCTTCCGAATACTAAAAACCGCGGTTGTAATCGGTGTTCATACTTAACGCATTTTGTTGATCGTTTGCGTTTTAAGCGTATATCTGTTTCATTTGATGAACCAATTGAAACGATTATTTGATATTGCATCTTGTTCTTGCTTGATAAAAACCATTACTATTATTTAAATCATCATAGCCTTTCAAACAATAATCCTTGTGACTGCAATTGCTTTTCATATTTAACGCTATCAAACGATCGCTAGCGTTTGAAGCCTATTTATCTTTCAATTGAAAAACTAATAGAATCTTTTTTTAAAATTGGAATTTGTTTTGAATAGATGAAAAAAAATATTATTATCATTTCAATTTAACTCCATTTTCAAATATTAAGAATTACAGTTGCAATTGCTTTTTAAAATTGAGCCTATTTGTATTTTAATTGACTAACCAATCAAACGTACAAATTTTTAAATTGGAAAATTGTATGTTTTATATCAAAAATATTGATCATATAAATTATACTAGACTATAAATTAACAAGAGTTATAGGTTGAACTGTTGTTCATAATTATTGCTTTTTAACGATTGTAGCGTGTTAAGGAAATTTCTCTTTCAAATGACGAACCAATTAAAACCATTTTTTAAAAATTGAAAATGTTCAGGTTAGATACAAAAAATATTGATCTTTTAAATCATATAGGGCTATCACGATTATAAGAATTGCGGTTGCAATCGGTGTTCATATTTGACGCTTTTTAACGATCGATAAGGTTGGGCTGTAAGGGTCGGAGAAGGGCAATCACTCATTCTTAAAACCAGCATTCTTAAGACAAAAGACTCGGGTGGAAAAGGGGGGAAAGCTCTCTGTTCTGGGTTTTCCTAAAGCTGGTCGTCTGGAACTACAAGAATCCTTAGTTAGACTTGGATTCCAACTTAGCACCCTTTTTTAAGATTTTGAGAAGAGTTGCTCTTCCTTTAAGCTTATTTCTTTTTCAATTGAAAAGCCAATTGAAATTATTTTGTAAAGTTGGATCTTGTTCTGGTCATATATCAACAAAATTGAATATTTTAATCAAATTCGGCTTTCAAATATTAAAACGTCGCGGATGTAATTTTTGTTCATATTTAACGCTTTTCAACTACCGTTTGCATTTTAAGCGTATATCTCTTTCTATTGATGAACCAATTGAAACCATTATTTAAAATTGCATCATTTTCTGAACATCTATGGTTATTTAAATCATCCTAGGCTTTAAAACAATAATGCTTGCGACTGCAATTGCTTTACATATTAAAACGCTATCAATCGATCGTTAACGTTTTAAGCCTATTTCCATTTCAATTGACGAACCAATAGAATCTTTTTATTTTTAAATTGGAATATTATTTATCAGATGCAAAAAATATTGATCATTTCAATCGAGCTCCATTTTTAAATAATAAGAATTACGATTGCAATTGCTTTTCTTAGTTAGCGTTATTTAACGATCCTCATCGTTTTAAGCCTATATCCATATTCATAGCAACCAGAGTGAAAAACCAACTGTGGCCACTCCAATCAGAAGCAGTCATGAAGAAGTTGAAAAATCTCCAGCCAACCTTGGTGATATCAAAAAGGTAAACCAACAAAACAACTATTCAAACCAAATTCTCCATACCATTGTTGAACAGGTGGAACCAATTGCAACAGAAATTCTTTTTATCACAAAGGCAAGTGCGATTGAAATGATCAATTTTGTTTGTATATAATCTGAATAGGTTCTCTTTTTATAAAATAGTTTCAATGGGTTAGCCAATTTATAGAGAAATCCGCTTTAAACGCAAACGATTGTTAATGAGCGTTAAATAAGAACAGCCCTTGCATTCGCAATTATCCTTATTCTAAACCATCTATGATTTAATTGATAAATTTTGTGGTATATATAATAAACACCTTAAATTTGTCAAGACAACATTTGAAGCTGACAACTCTTCCCTTGGATTGCCAACGAAGTACATGCCTATTGTAACTATCAAATAGTCATAGGCATCACTAACATCATGGATGTTTCCTTGATCATCTTCTTCACAAATAGTATGACTCAAAATCTCTTGCTTTTGTTGGAGAGTCAAACTATTATCCCACCAATTTTTCATTTGACCCGTAAAACCAGCAATCAGAAGATGTGCTATATTTTCTTCTGCTGTTGCTGGGGCTGCAGCCTTATAGGCCATTCTTGCCATTCCCATCTGTTGCAAAGTATTCATTATTTCATACTCAGCTTTTCCATCTATGTTCCATTCATAGATGTCATTTCCACTGAAAGAAC
>ONZA01009231.1:9546-24965 GCA_900322205.1 Kewa caespitosa
CTCTCTCTCTCTCTCTCTCCATATATGTATATATATATATATATATATATGAACTTAAATATGTAAAACACTCCATTTTATTTTTTTCAGGTAAAATGTGCTTCAATACCTTGGTTCAATGCGGTAACCTAATTTTGTTCAGAATTCCTTTGATTTAACAAAACAATGAATATGGATCTCTTCAATTATGAGGTTTAACTTCTCACAACATATTTTTATTCTGGGCTTAAGTAATGTATGTTTCATAATACACTTTCCAAAATAACTTTAGAGATAATTCCTACTCAAAGATATTAATCTTGTTAAATTATTGTGCCTTCGTTGAATCTTTTAGTATATGCACCAGCAATTCGAGTTATTAAGAATTTATTAATTTAGGAGATTGGTTTAATGCTTTTTCCTTTGCCCATATAGTTGTAAGGCAAAGATAATTATAATCTTACTTATACTCTGAGTAGCCCCCTTCGAAGGCCCTATTAATGTTATATTTTTAGATCCCTTCTTTGGTTCATAATGCTTTTGGGCCTTTATTTTCATAAAGTCTTAGGTTTTGGAAACCCAATATTTTTATTAATTAACAAATGCCCTCCTAATTTATATGGACTTTCATGTCCATGTATATCATATTTTGTCCTTTTTAGGTGGATATGACATCCCCTCAACTTGTAGCAGCTTTGTCGCTTTTTCCTACAAACAAACTCACTGTTTGCATTAAATGCTCCTAAGCTTTTCAAACTAATGCATCACTTCCATTCCCCCACTTTCTACTCTCTACTCTTTTCAATTTCCAACTTCTCTTCTAAACCTCCTATGTTTTCTCTAGCTTCTTTGAGATTTCGTCATCCTTCAAATTCTTTTAGATCACTCATTCTCGCTGGCCAATTTGATCAACTACTTCGAGCGCCTTGCCCTTAACAAACCCGTTTGGGAGGGAGATTTATTTTTTCATTAAGTGTTCCCTGTGTCGTCTTCAGATGATTTGGAGCGTTAACGTTCACAAAATGTTTCTTACATTGGTTGCATACATTGCCGCTTCGACGGTTCCCCTTCGATTGGCATAGTTCCTTCTTACACGATTCTATAAGAGCATGTTTCACTTCATCGAGCTGGGCCGCTCCGACAACAACATGAATAAGAATTCTTCTCCTCTTTGGCTCTTGACTTGTTGAGCCTATTGACATTCTCCTTCGTTGGTGGACGCTCAAACCTCAGACTAGGTGGAGGCCTCCTTCGAGCTCGAGCTCCAACGGTGCAAAGGTGTAGAGCATGACTGCTGGATGTTTCGAAGTAGCTCGTAGTGTTTCTTCGTAGAGGCTATCTTTTGCCATGCTAAGAGCACTCCGGCTTCGAACCTTCCGAAAGCGGTTGTCAGCCTCTTTAATTCTGATTGTTCAACTTGTTGGATTCTCTACGTCAAGGTGAGCCCACAAGCTAGTCAGGCCAGTCTTGGCGAGAGGTTGGTTCGGATTGGCTTTGAGAGCTCAACCCCTTGACATTTGATGACGAATCTCATCCTGTTCATTGGCGGTCTATCTTCCACTCAAGGTATTTGAAGTATTTCGACTCCAATGAGTTGAACGTGGAGGTTTATATTCCTCATGTTAATTCGAACCCCTTTTTTAACTGTTGTTTATTTCACTTCTGTGATTCCATTCTAATTTACTTATTTTCTTACATCTAGTTGGTTACCCAGCAGTTCAGCATTCTACAGAATAGCGTCGTCTCGTTTTATCAGAACCTTAACCGACCATGGCATCAGCGTTCAAATCTGGTGGGTCTGCGTTGGGACGATAGATGTATGAGGCCAAAGCCTTTCTCAATTCCCACTTTTCGACCAATATTCAAGCGGATGATGCCCTTCCTTGGTCTTAAACAATGGTTTGAGTTGTCTGAAATGAAAATTGAACCAGACATGGTAATTGCTAAGACTATTTCCCTACTTTAGCGTATGATTTATGAGGCCGTTGATAGGGAGGATATTCGTCCCTTCCTGCCTAACGTACATTCAAAAATTTTGTATCATGAATTCTTATTTTCTCGTCTTGTGACTTGACTGTATTCTTGCCTTCGATTTCAGCCTAGTACCACTGCCCAGACCTTATCTTGAAAGAGAAAGTTGAGGAGCTCAGCGGATTTTCCCTTCTTGTCCTTAATTTTGTTCGATAAAACCTTATTGGCATTCTTCCTTAGTTGTCTTTTTTTTCGAAGGAGCGTCAGGTTCCACGTCTTTGAAGACTCCTGCTCCTCCTGCTAGTGTAGTGATGCCTTCCACCATTGAAGCCCTCGATGTGGTTGTTCAAGGGGAAGATGAGGCTAAAAGCTCCCCAGAGGTGCCTTTGGTTCGTTATAGGTGGAGACATCCTTCGGGTACTCCCTTCTTCCATTTTTATTATTCTTTTCGTCTTGTTGTCCTAAAAGACTATTCTTAGAAGTTTTAAATTTCAGTTCTTTGTTTCCATTTCTTAAATTCGTTTTTGTCTGCAGGGACTCATCTTGAAGCCCTTGCTTCTTTTATGTCGGTTCATCTTGAATCCTCAACTACGACAACTACCTCCGTCATTAATTAAGGTGACACATCGATGTCTTCTATTCAAGATGACAAAACCGCTCGATAGGGTTATGTTCGAGTTGATGAGCCTGCGTCGGTTGATGTATCCCCCCCTTTGGCAGAGGATATACAACCCTTATTCACCTCCCCCAGACCATAGTGCCTCGCATGAGCACCATGTATCTTTGGGCTGCAAGACTCCCTTTGTCTTGGGAGTTTTGGGTGATCTCTCTTGGGCTCATTTCTTTGGTGAGCCCAAGGAGAAGGAGGCTCAAAGTCATTTTCCTAGGGAGGTAGTGGCTCACAGTGGGGACCAGGCACCGCATGTTCAATCCTCTTTTTCTTTACCAGGTAAGGACCCTCAATTTCCCCTTGTCTGGGTTTACTATATTTTTATGTATCTTTTAATATATGTGCTTTTCTCTTTCGAAGAGAACCCAATTGTCAAGGTTGCTGTTACTTCGACTACGATTCCATCATCCACTACCTCGAAGGACAAGGAGGTGGTTCGGACCCCAAGCCCTGGCCCATTGGCCATGGTTCTTTTTAAGGAGGTCGGACCTTGTCAGCCTCCACTAGATTCCCCTCTGTATGGGGATGACTTCTTAAGAAGCCCTTCAGAGGGATCTTCTAATGGTGGAGTTCGAGGGTCTTAAGCATTGGATCCCCCTATCCCGCTTAGGTAATCGACCTTCTTTAGATTTTTTTTTTGAATTCTTATTTCTTTTTCTAACTTTCTACCTTTCTTGTAGCTCCTCAAGAATTACACTCACAGCTGGTGTCGTATTTCTCCCTATTGAAAGATGGTTCTTCTAGCCTTGGAACTACCGAGAAAAAGTTGCTCGAGGAGTTAGGAAGACCTTATTTGGAGCGCACCCCGGCCCTTCGCCTAATCGAGTTCGTCCACAGCTTTTGAGACTGAGGTTTTCTGGCTCCCGGTACTTGTCAAATGATGGAGACAGTGGCTCCGCGTATCTTTGACAATACCTAGGCCTTACACGATCCTGACGCTGAGGAAATCTTGGCCAAGCCCTTCGAGGAGCTTGATGCGATGGAAGCTGATCTACTCCAGAAGAACAATCGGCTCGTTGCGTTCTTGGTTGAGGGCAAGGAGTACTATGCTTAAATTCAAGCTATCGACAACCAGATTGCCGAGCTAAATGCGAGGAGGGATGCCATGTGTACTCAAGTCAATGACCTCGAGAGGAGGTATCATGAGCTGTACGACACAACCATCCCATTGTTCAAGCAACTTCAGCAGGCCAGGGATTTGAGCGAGGCATCTACGACTCAAGTGGCCTTTATATCAGCTTCGGTGTCATTGTTTGATGTTTTCCTTACTTAGCTTTTTCGAACATCTGGTTTTATACCCTTTTGGCGTTTTTTGGCCTTGTCTTATGGCAACACGCTTGTAAATTTTAGGACAACTTACTTGTTTTTGTTGATGCACTTTGTTGTCATCGTTCGAGATGACTACCCTTTGCTTTCTAATCTTGTTTTTTCATGTAAATTTTGTTTTACGTAATTGCCTCTGTTTACTTTCATGTTGTGAATATCCTATTTACATTAGTTATTTTCAACTTTGATGCATGTTGGCCCATAATTATTGACATCTTGCTTTAATTATCTCATGGTTTGTTTCCCAAACTATAGGAAACTTCTTTAAATACTTTCCATCAATCGCTCATAAAAAAGCATCCCCATTTGTATAGAGTAACTTATATGAATTTTCTGATAGGACTTGCTCTATTATTAATGGTACTTCCCAATTCAGTGACCATTTTCCCCAATATGAGTCTCTTACTCCTTCTCAGAGTACTACTTTCTAAACATTTTTCCCTTTAGAGAAATGCTTCTTCTTCATTCGTTTATTATAACTTCTTTCGATTTGATGTTTTTTTTTCTATCCTATACAGGGCTTCGAGCTGCATAATCCCATGGTCTAAGGATTCCACATTCATGTTTTCATTGTATTCACCTTTAAACAAGTTTCTTGTTTGGTCACCCTCATTGACCTCACATTGATCTCTACTAGGTTAACGGCTTCATGCCCGTATACCAATAGAAAAGGTGTTACATTGGTATTGTTTCTTTTGCTTGTTCTGTATGCCCAGAGACTATCAAGTAAAAGATCATGAAAATTCTTCGGATTATCCTTGATCATTTTTGCTATACTATTTTTTATGGTTTTGTTCGAAGCTTCTACTAGTCCATTTGCTTGTGCATAATATGGGTTGACTTAATCAATTCAATCAAAAATTGACCAATATATTCAACAACCTCTTGGTTGATAAAAAAAATCAGGCTTGCTCCACCGTAATCGTTTCTGGTATTCCAAATCTAATGAGTATATTTTCTCTCACGAATTGACTTTCATCCGATGAGTTAATATTTCTATAGGCTTTTGCTTCCACCCATTTGGTAAAGTAGTTGATGGCTACTAATACAAAAGCATGTCCTCGATTCGAATGAGGATTTATCTCACCAATTATGCCCATGGCCTATCCTCGAAGTGGTCATGGCTTGATAATGGATTTCAATTCAATGGCTGGTGTTCGGGTGATCCCTCCATACTTTTGACATTTCACACAACCATTTGCATAGATTATGTAATCTCGAGTTATGGTTGACCAGTAGTACCCATATCTATGTATGAGCCATCTCATCTTTACTCCAGCCTAGTGTGCTCAACCAACTCCTTCATGCACTTCTGCCATTACGACTAATGCATCGTCTAAGTCTAGGCATCTTAACAATAGCTCTTGGTTATCTCTTCGAAACAACTGATCACCTTCTAGATAATAATAATGAGTCATGAGCTTTATCTTATTTGAATATCCTCCTCTAGAAGGGCTTCTCGGGTATTCGATTAGCTCATTCCTCAATCTTCTTTGCTTTTCATGATATCTATTTTACACACTTCTAGGTTATCGATACCCATAACCCGAGATGGTTCATTTCATCAAAAAGGGTTAAAACTTTACTATGGATAGTAATTGTCTCTTCAAACCTCGTCCATGTGATCTTATAACGTGATGCCCACTATGCCAATTCGTTGGCCACTTCGTTCTCATCTCGAGGGACATATTCGATGTCTACATTATAAAAGCTTTGTAATTATTCATTGATTCAAGTGGCTCCGCTTATAGCCGTTATACTTATGCACATATACCACTGTCAGCGCCATTGAGGATCTCAGGGCCGGCATGTTGGGTGTCACCTTGACAGTCTGTGGTGTCGTCTCTTCAGTATTCTCCTCCATTGGGTCAGAGACCCTATGTTGTTCCCCCTTACAGTGAGCACCAGTAACCTTAGGAGATAGAAGGTTAGCGATAGGCTCATTGTCGAACTCTTCTTATATGGCTTCAATCGGTTAAGCAGACTTGCCGGTCTTCCTGGTGGTCTTTCTTGGAGCCATTGTAGACTAACGGGAAGAGAGTTGGAGAGAGCAAGAGAGAAATTGGAGAGAGAGAGAGGTAGAGGAAGGGTTTTGAATTGTGGGGTAGGTATGGTCTTGGAGATAGGTGTGAGTATTTAAGTAAAGCCAAGACCCAAGTTTAATGGGAATGAATCTGACACTTTTCTAGATTGTTCTTTCCTTTCGTAAATTGGTCCTTTTGTGACTTTTTTAAATGATTCTTAGAGTTCCATTAGAAAGTTATGGATGTATTTGGATATGTGGGGACTCTTAGTGAAGAATTTGGCGTATGACGAAAAAACGCGGAAAGAGGGTAGAGTTTATATTGCATTTCAAACGTCCTTGCCTTTCCAAGTGTCAAAAAAAAAATAAAAAATAATTTATTGTCAGCGAGGAACAATACAATTTCGATGTGGCCTTTTCTAACAACATTATAGTCTAGTATAGATTGGTTAGTTTCCAGGTGAATATTGAACTCATGTTAGCTCAAGTGCCTTGACTTTATGGAAAAACATTTTATGGACCGGACACGTACTAGAATATACTCACAATCATATAATCAACAAGCACACAAATGTAATCAATCATAGGAGTACGACATCTATAAATTCTGTTGTTATATTCTCACCATGCCTAGTTCTAATCTGAATTTATCGAACTTTTCTCTACTCAATGCATTTGTGAAGATATCAGCCAATTCTTCCCGAATTGCACAGAATTCCATTTTGACCGTTCCCTTCTCCACAATGTCTCTCAAGAAAGGATGCCTTACCTTAATGTGCTTTGTTCTTGAGTGACATACTGGATTTTTCGAAATGTTGATTGCACTAGTGTTGTCACACCAAATGGGAACACATTCCATTTAACTCCATAGTCAACCAATTGTTCCTTTATCCCCAAAATTGAGCACAATAGGAGGCAGCCGCTATGTATTCAGCTTCAGCTGTGGATAAGGAAATAGTGTGTTGCTTCTTGGATGCCCATGAGATGAGGCATGATCCAAGAAATTGAGCCATCCCTAAAGTGCTCTTCTTATCTACTAGATGCCCTGCATAGTCAGAATCAGAGTATCCTATAAGATCAATGTTAGTATGCTTAGGGTACCATAAACAGAAGTCATTTGTTCCTTTCAAGTATCTAAGGATACGTTTAGTTGTCACTAGGTGGCATTCCTTTGGATTGGCTTGAAAGCATGCACAGAATCCCACACTATGGACAATGTCAAGTCTACTTCTTGTTAAATAAAGTAAGGAACCGATTATACCTCTGAACACCTTTTCTTCAACCCCCTTTCCTTTTTCATCCAGATCAAGTTTTTGGGTTGTAGAAATTGGTGTTGCTAGTGGCTTGTCATTCTCCATTCCATACTTTGGCAACAGTTCACTTAGATAGTTCTGCTGGTGAATCTTGATTCATTCCTTCTCTTATTTAATTTGCAAGACAAGAAAGAAGCTTAGCTCGCCCATCATGCTCATTTCGAATTCACTCTGCATCAAAGTCTCAAATTTTGCACACAACAGCTCATTAGTAGCATCAAAAATAATATCATCTACATAAATCTGAACAATCAATGAATCGTTCCCCCTGGCTTTGAGGAATAATGTTTTGTCAATGCGACCTCTTAGGAATCCCTTACCCAGGAAGAAGTTAGATACTCTCTCATACCAAGACCTCGGTGCTTGTTTTAGCCCATAAAGCGCTTTGTCTAAGTGACATACATGATTTTGTGATTTCAAGTTGTCAAAGACATGTGGTTGCTCAACATACACTTCTTCCTTTAAATATCCATTTAGGAACGCAGTCTTCACATCCATTCGGTACAATTTTGAAGTTCATGTAAGCAGCAAATGCAACCAGCATCCTGATCGCCTCAAGCCTAGCTACTAGTGCAAAGGTCTCATCACAGTCGATTCCTTCTTGTTGATTATACCCTTGGACCACCAGTCCAGCTTTGTTTTTGATTATGTTCCCGTCCTCATCAAGTTTGTTCTTGAAAACCCATTTCAATCCAATAAAAGTGTGGTTCTCAGGTCTGATTTCCAACTGCCAAACTTTGGTTCTTGCAAACTGGTTAAGTTCCTCCTGCATTACGACAATCCAATCAGCCTCTTTCAATGCTTCAAGATAGTTAGTAGGTTCAATAGTAGAGAGAAAAGCATTAAATACAAAGAAACTTCGTAATGAGGCCTTCGTTTTAATTCCTTTTGAGAAATCACTGATGTTATCTGTGGGATGGGAGCTTTGATGTTTCTAAGGTATTGGAGTGGGAGCAATACTTTTCTCACATTGGCTGGTTCCTGAGAGATCAGTGAATTTTGAAGGTTCTAGGGAACTAACCTTTTTGGGCCCATTTCCCCCAGGTCATGTTGACCGTTGACCACAACCCATTCAAGGGGCATTTTCGTCAATTCGCGGTTCACTGAGCATAAGCACAAAGAAATGACCCTTCCCGAGGAGGATCATGACCCTCCACAGCGAGGGAAGAGAGATTTGAAGACCCTTTCTTCATTTTCTCGGCATACATAGACGTTTCCACTAAGGGAATTAGGCACTAGGGCATGCAAGGGCCCAAGAGCCAGCCGGCCCGGTAAAGCGCCGCTTCCCCATTGGAAAGATTTAAACCCTAGCCAGGGTTTGAGAGACCAAAGGCCCTATAAAAAGGATCTGCACACGTCCCAAGAAGGTACACACAAAAATTCTATTATTAATTACGCATGCATTGCACTTCTCTCTGAGCATTTATTCCTCAAGTGCCTAAGTCTGAAGTGCCTTACTACGCTTTCTCTTTGCCCCTCGGCCTCTCATGTGGCCGAACATTTCATCTATTATCCCGAACTGACTTAGGCATCAAAGGAACGATCCCTGAACCTCGCCGGGGGATGTTCACATTTTCTCTTTTGCAGATCACCTCGTATCTACAAGAGAAACCTTGGATACCCTTTCCCCTCAAGCAGCCAAAGACACTTCGACCCTTTGAGTTTCAAGGGAACACTTCAACCCCCTTTAAAAAACCCCGAAACATTTTGCGCCGTCTGTGGGGTGTTGTTAGTCAAAAGTTGCATGAGATTAAGTAATAGCAAACACATCTAAACACCTTCGCCAATTCATGATATGTCTCACCACGATTCAGCCTGTGCTAGTTCGTCGAGGAGGAACCCCCCTCCTCCCCCGAGATCGATGACCAAGGCAGTGCTCACCGCGTTTCAGGACAACATCCTAGGGGATATGCAGAAGAAGTGCATAACCCTACTAGATACAAAACGAGGAAACAAAAAACAAAACGAAGCCAAAAAACCCACTATGGGCAACATTTGATTCGTAACCCCGAGAGACGCGACACTTCGAAGTCCACCCCGGTTCTTAAGTCTCACCCTTTCCAGTTTAGCCAATCAGGCTCATTTGATTCGTTCTCTAAGGGAAGGAACTCGGTGCACATAAGTAATCGAATCTTTGGAAGCTCGGGGAAGGCCGACTCCGACCTACGACATGAGCTCCATAAGATCCTCAGAGACAAGGCCAGAAAGGCTCACAAAGAAGAGACGGACGACCTTAGGCACTACCTAAGTTTTAGAGTAGCAGAGAAAGAAAATGAAGAGCGGAAAAAGGAGAAGTACGACAGATCCCTAGGGGGCAATCACGAGCCCTCTAGAAAGTACTCCGACCTCGGAGATACTCGGAGCTAAACATGCGGGTGCCCTTCAGTGAGGGGATCATGGATTACCCTATTAGCCTCAACACTAGGATAGGAAAAATCAAGAAGTACAATAATACTACGTCCCCGAAGGAGAACATCTTGGCTTAAAACGCAGCCATGATGACCCATATCCGAAATGACGCCACCATGTGCCGTCACTTTGTTGGGACATTGGAGGGTCGAGCACAGAAGTGGATGAACCACCTACCCCGCAAAAGCGTACAAAGTTATGAAGAACTCTGCGAGATATTCATGGAAAACTTCATGACCTGTGAAAAAATGGAGAAATGCTCAGAAGACCTCTTCAACATCACGCAGGAAAAAAATGAATTCATGAGAGATTCCGACAAGAGGTTCAACGGCGTATGCCTGAAAATAACCAAGTTGGATCATGTCATCACTTGCATTGCGTACATCAAAGGCATCATCCGAGGTAGTGAGATCCTTCAAGACTTTGACCACATGAATCTCCAAGGCCAAGCTGACCTTAACTTATGTTCAAGCTTATTCAACGAAAGTATTCACCGCCTGGGAGAGATCGGGGAGAGACATGGTGACAGACAATTACCGAGTTGATAAGTTTAGAGAAGCTTGAGGTACTCGGCATGGAAAGCACGAGAATAGAAGGGCGGAGACTTTGAATGTCGAAAAGCAAAAGTTCAAGAGGGCGGAGCGAACCACGCCAAAGGGGGAAAATTAGGGGCTAAAGAACACTTTGATAAGAAGGCTCCCGAGAGCCCAACAGTAAACAAGATCCTGAACTGCAATTAGGAAAAGGTCCTGGCAAACGTAGACCCCAAAATGCTTCCCGACCCAACCCCCATGAAGGAAAACAATAAGAGCTACTTCTTCTGCCATTACCACAAGGCCAACAGGCACAACCAGACATACTGCAGAGACCTCGACAGTCACCTCCGAACCCTTGCCAAAGATGGAAAGATCAACTCTTTCCTGAAGGAAGCAACCACTACCTCCGTACGACCGGACCAGGTGGCAGCTGAGAGTTCCAACTCCGCCTCGGATTCTTATGAGGTTGCAGTTATCTCGGTCGGTCCGGCTATAGGACGTCTCACCAACAAAGAGAGACGAGCCCATCTCAAGTCCCTTGACCAAATCATGTTGGTTGAGGAAGTCCCCACATTCGGGAAACCCATCTACTTCGATGAATCTGACGCTCGCCCACTACAGTATCCTCATGATGACCCACTAGTCATGGACGTGAAAGTTGCAAGTACTCTTGTAAAAAAGGTACTCGTAGATACTGGAATCTCAGTGGACGTCATCACCTACGGATGTCTTAAAGACCTTAGCTATTAAGCCGAGACGGTCAAGCCCATCAGCCACCCCATGATAGGCTTTGGAGGGAATCAAGTCATCCAATTAGGAAGCATACAGCTGCCCCTAAGAATAGGAGCAAAGAATGAAGCAAGGCGCATTGTCTTCGAGTTTTTGGTTGTCAAGGTACCTCTGGCATACAACGTACTGCTGGGAAGACCATCCCTCAACAAGATCAACACACACATCAGTGTGGTACTACTAACGATGACGTTCCACCGAGACGACGACGAAGTAAGTAAAGTGTGCGGAGATCAAAAAATAGCTCGATCTTGCTACGTCCAATGTCTCAGCTAAAGCTCTCTCGAAAGAAAAGAGGTCCCCTCAACCAGTCAGGGGCTAGATTCAAAGAAATGAAAAAAGGGACAACGCCATTGTCCATGAAACAACGGCCCCTCCAAAAATCAATTCAAAGGACAAGGGAAAGGACATTTAGTGCCTTATGATAAATACCCCTTCGTCCGAACTACTTGATGCTAGAATTGAGGAACGGGAGAGAGTAAAACCCTTAAAGGGCAAAGTAGAGGTCATATTGGACCCTTCTCGGTCGGAGGGCGTCACGTATCTTGGTGATGATCTCGACGAGACCACTGCTACTGGAATTTCTGAACTCCTTCGGGAATACAAAGACGTGTTCGCTTTTAAACCTGATGAGATGCTAGGGATCAGCAGGGAGTTCATAGAGCATAACCTCGAAATCAATCAGAAATTAAAACCAGTGAAACAAAAGAAGAGGCACCTCAAGGAAGAGCGGGGTAAAGCCGCCACTAAAGAAGTACAAAAACTCCTGGAAGCTGGTTTGATCAAGGAGTGTAAGTATTCGAAACGGCTCGCGAATGTGGTGATGGTCAAAAAGGCAAACAGAGCATGGCGGATGTGCACAGATTGCACCAACTTTAACAAGGAATGCCCAAAGATCACTTTCCCCTTCCACGGATAGACAGGCTAGTCGATTCAACGAGCGGCCACGAGTTGCTCAGCTTCATGGACGCCTTCGGGATATTACTAGGTCTTCAGGAGCAAGAAAGATCAAAGCTCTACAGCTTTCATTACTGATGAAGGAGTACTCTGCTACAAGATGATGTCGTTCGGTCTAAAGAATGCGGGAGCTACGTTCCAACGACTGGTACAAAAGGTCTTCAAAAACAAAATCGTCAGGAACCTAGAGGCCTACGTTGACGATCTGATCACGAAGAGCGTCTAGTCGTCCAATCATGTGAACGACCTAAGGGAGACATTCAAAACCATCAGGAAAAATAAGAGGAAGTTAAATCCCAGCAAGTGTGTGTTCGGGGTGCGTGGTGGAAAATTTCTCGGATTTATGGTCAGCGAAAGGGGAATCGATGCTAACTTTGAGAAAGTGAAGGCAGTCAAAGAAATGGAGCCCCCGAGATGCATTTGGGATGTCCAGAAGCTCACTGGATGCATTGCCGTCGTGAACCGCTTTGTATCCAAGTCAGCAGACAAGTGCGCTCCTATCTTCGAAGCATTGAGGAAAGGAACCAAGTTCAAATGGGGGCATGAAGCCAAGGAGGCTTTTGAAACGTTGAAGTCCTACCTCGGCAATATACCCCGGAACTCCATCCCAAAAGCAAGAGAAGGGTTGTTCCTCTACCTCGCCGTATCAGAAAGAGTTACCGGCTTTGTGGTGATCAGAGAGAGTGAAAAGGTGCAAACGCTAGTATACTTCGCCAGCCATGCCGTGAATGGGGCAGAATTTCAGGTACACGACCTCCGAGAAATTTACCCTCGGGGTTCTCATCAGCTCGAGAAAGTTGAGGCCCTACTTCTAGGAATACCAAATCATGGTCCTCACCAACCAACCTCTGATAAAGCTCCTAAGCAGGTTGGAGTCCACGAGGAGGATCCAGATATGGGCACACGAGCCAACTAGCTATGGTATTGTTTATGAACCACGGAGGGCTTTCAAAATCCAAGCCTTGGCAGATTTCATCGCCGAGCTGACACCTTCAGATCGAGTCCCGAAGGCTTGGCTCGACCATTGGTCCGTAAGCATCAACGGATCATCTTGCAAGGCTGGCACTAGAGCAGGAATAGTAATTTCCTCCCCCGAGGGAGACGTGTTTGAATACGCGGTAAGGTTCAAATTTCAAGCCTCCAACAATGAAGCAGAATACGAAGCCCTTCTCATCGGTCTAACTCTCGCCCGCGCTGCGGATGCCTGAAAAATACAAGTCCAAATGGAGTCACAGTTGGTGGTTCCCCAAGTCAACGGGAGCTATGAAGCTAGAGGAGATGGAATGAGAGCCTACCTCACAAAGGTCAAAGAGGCAACAAACAGCCTCGAGGAAGTAGTCGTGAATTATGTCCCCAGGTCAGAAAACTGTCACACCGACGCGCTAGCCCCATTGGCTAGTTCGTCCGTCAAAGGCCTACACCGGAGTCTCCTTTGGGAAGAAATTAAGAAGCATAGCATCGAAGAAGAGGTAGCCATCAATGTGCTAGACCATCTGACGAGTCTATAGACCCTATCATCTCATACTTACGAGACGAATTTCTGCTTGAGGACGTGAAAGAAGCCCAGAAAATGAAGAACAAGGCCAAATAGTTTGTCCTCGAGAATGGAACACTTTACAAAAAAAACAAGTTCACTCATCCCCTCTTGAGGTGCGTGTCCCACGGCCAAAGGGAAGAAATCTTACGAGAAACACACTATGGCACGTGCAGGGCTTATCAGGGAGCCAGAATGATCGCGCACAGAGTACTTCGTCTGGGTTTCTACTGGCCTTCCATCCAAAGAGACGCAGTGGAAATGGTGAACAAATGTGAAAAGTGTCAATACTTTGCTCCTATACCCTGGCTCCCTGCCGCCGAGCTCACTCCTATCTTGGCTACCCTACCCTTTCATCAGCGGAGCATGGACATCTTGGGGCCCTTCCCCCCAGCCACCAGTTAGGTGAAGTTCGTCATAGTAGCTGTCGACTACTTTACCAAGTGCGTGGAAGCTCGGGCGGTGAGAAGTACTATGATCACTGACATGAGGAAGTTTATCTTGGAAAACATCCTCACGCGGTTTGGGGCAACTCGGAAGATGATTTTCGACAATGGAAGGCAGGTTAACACTCCAAAGATAACCGACTGGTTAGAAGAAGATGGACTAAAAGCAAGTTTCACAGCAATAGCTTGACCTCAGACCAACGGCCAAGTAGAATCCATCAACACAACCTTGATAACGGGGATCAAGAAAAGGCTAGATGGAGACTAGGGATTGTGGGTAGAAAAATTGATCGAGGTGCTCTGGGCCATGAGAACCATGGAAAAGGCCATCATTGGAGAAACCCTATTCAACCTGGTGTATGGCTTGGAGGTGGTTCTACCAATCGAGATCATGAAAAGGAGTCCAAGAATGGAACACTTCGACGGAGAAAAGAATTCTGAAAGGATGACGTACCAACTAGACCTACTACCCAAAGTCAGAGGTGACGCTGTTGTCACCAAAATAGTGCCCCAAACTCGACCTTATGACAAAGAATAATCTACGGTATGGGTCCCGGAAACTTGTAATACGCGAAATATTGAAAACCCGAAAATCCAAAAAAAGTCAACCAAATTCAAAAGGGCAAAATGGTCATTTCACCTCACCCTTGAAGCTTCTAGACGTCCTCTAGGATTCCCGGCCAAGGGGAGTTAAAACCGTAACGGATGCGTTAAACCGAGGGCCATCGATATAGGTCCAAATCGTTGCCCTCCCAACGATTTCGCCTGTATTCGATACCCACCCTGCAAATTGACTCATATTCGCTAGCTCAGGTGGCGATTTGCAACCAAATCGCTGCCTGTTGGTCCTCCCCTGACCGTTACAAATCAGATGTATGGTTTAGAATCCAGCGAATTGCACCAAATTCGCTGGGCACTGATGGAAATTGTGGCAAATTGCCTGGCTCTCAGCAAATTACTCCATTATCGCTAGGCCCAGGTGCATTTTAATTTTTGACCACTATATAAACCCATGCATTAACCCTACGTAAAAAGGACAAGAACACAACCATCATACACAAAAAAAAACTCAGAAAACAATCAGCAACCAAAAAGCCATTTTCTCCCAAGCTTAAGGAATTTTTGTGAGCATTTTTCTCACATTTTCTTAAGTAAATTCCACAAAAAACCCATAAATTCAAAAAAGAGTTTCATTAAGATTTTGCGTATAATACAATCTGGGGCAAATCCCATCCACAGGCAGATACCCGAGGGTCCTCCCCTCCTAAGGTACTTCTTAGGAGGGGAGTTATTTATTTATTTATTTATTTTTCATTTCATTTTATTTCCTTTCCTTTTCATTTTATTTCCATTTATGTCATGAGATTAGAGAAAATGATAGTTCGATATTGTTTTCTTTAGGGTAATAACAATGTAATGTTATTTTCCTAAATTAAATGGCTTTATTCCATTTTATTTAAATTTAC
>ONZA01009233.1:39147-50124 GCA_900322205.1 Kewa caespitosa
GAATCATGAGTCCAAATTTACGTTACAAAATCTGGGCATTAATTCTGGAGATAAATCCAATCAGTTTTGCGAACGTGCTGATATTCCTCTAACGGCTTGAACTCTACCTGTCAGGCCAGAATTTCGGAGGCCTAACACGATTGTGCATCCAATTTGGAGGGAGATTACCAGACCGTCATGATGGTATTCTTTGATGTGTTCCCTATCTGATTCGTCGAAGGTGATAGGTTGGTTCCGTCTTCTAGGCGTCATCGGTCGTTCAGGTCTCTACATTGAATTCTCCTTGGTGATTCTCTTTGCTGATGAGTAGGATACTCCACAAATGTCCGATCCTCCGGAAATGTATCTGAAGATTTTTGAGGTGGGTCTACAACTAGTTGATCTTTTTGAGCTGGTTTGAGTAGGTTCTTCAGGTATCCATTTTTCAGCAAGTACGCCACTTCTTTTCTGAGAGCAATACAGTCCTCAGTCTGATGACCAATGTCGCCATGGAACTCACACCATTTGGATGTATCTCTATTCCCTGCAGTTTTGTCAGTCTTTTTGGGCCATCTTACCTTTGGCCCTAAGTCATCTAAACGATCAACTAAAGTAGCAATGTCAACACAAAAGTTATATTTATGAATCTCTGGCCATTCTGACGATTTTGACAGGTTGTCGTTCTTGACTTCTCCTGCAAAGCGAATTCTTTGCCTATCTTCTTGTTTGTAGTACGGTTTTGATCTGCTCCAATCTGACTTTCAATCGTCGCCTTTCTGTTGTGTTTCTCGTAGTCCCTTGTTTCAATCCTCAGGGCCTTGTCTTCTTCTAGTCATATCAAAGGCTGAGCTTTGTTCTCACATCCTCAAAGAAACTACAAGGAAATTTTGTTCGCTCGTCATAAAAGTTAGAATCTCTTACCACTCGTTGACGCACAGCTTCAACAGCTGTAGGTTGGTCGCAATATGGGATTGCTATAATTTCCTTGTTCATACGGTTCAGGAAATCTTGAGGGATTCTCCCTTCTTCTGGACGACACGATATAGATCGCTAGATCTTCTCTCCATTTTTCGACTTGTCTAGAATTGTGTTTGGAATAGATTTGCAAAATCTGCAAAACTAGAGATTAAACCTTTAGGTTAATTCAAATACCACTCAAGAGCAGAACCTGTCAACGTCGAGCTGAACCCCTTGCAAAGACAGGCTTCATTTAGGTGATTGGGTATTGGTAGGACCGTCATCCTCAGCTGGTAGATCATTTAGTGCTCTCTTGGATCTTTCGTTCCATCATAGGACGACATGAAGGGCGGCTTGAACCTCTCTGGGAGTTCTATGGCCGTAATCTCGTCAACAAAGGGTGTCTTTGCATAGAGTGTAGAGGAGATATGCTCGATTTTTGTGGTGCTCCTTGAATCTTACGTATCATGTCCTCTAGAGATTTCATGAAAGTTACTACGGTGTTCATGATTCATGCGTTGTTAACATCACGAATAGTGTAGTTATCAAAATTACTAGTTAATTGATTTGACAAAGGGTAAGAGTATGGAACGCTTCTCATAGGGATTCTGCTTAGATGAAAGCTACTTGATACGCCAGTGCTGGGAGGATTCCTCAATC
The DNA here is from genome assembly GCA_900322205.1 of Kewa caespitosa. NCBI lineage: Eukaryota > Viridiplantae > Streptophyta > Magnoliopsida > Caryophyllales > Kewaceae > Kewa > Kewa caespitosa. The sequence continues at coordinate 40,744 of ONZA01009233.1, forward strand.
TTTGCCTAACACACACTGCTTCTTGCCAAACTTCATCATTGCCATCATTGAAATTGAACGTAGGTGTTGTTTCAGAAGGGACCCGGCTAGCTCCGAACTCAGGATTGTTGGGCATCTGAAAGAGTTCCAGTCGGGAACGTCTGACTGAATCCTGCTGGGAGTGCTTTTGACACCAGGGGTCTGATCGTCATTGTGGTAGGAGGGGTGCTTAGCATCGGCATTGGGATGATCTGATTGGTACACCTACAAAAAGGTTGCTTCGAGGGCAAGATACCGCTATCCATAGCCGCCTTCAGCTGCTGATTCTCTTGGGTAAGCTTCAAGATGTTCTCTTCTTGAGCCTTCTGGGCCTTGAGCATATCTGAAATGCAAGACATCATTTCTTTAGCGGTGGGTTTCTCCTAGACGACCTTAGCTCCCTCCAGGTTGGTCGCTTTTCTGAAGACAATGGATAGGGGTGTCCCGACAGAAATTGGACACCCTATTGACATTGGAGTCTTCTTATTAGACGTATCCGTAATAGGCATCCCCAAAGTCCTCTGGACAGGCTTGGAGGTCCCAGATTGAGAGGTCTGGTCTGACTTCTTGCTCTTCTTTCCAGTGTCCTTCTTTGGTTGGGATGCTGAATCCATAATGATACGCTGAATTTTGTTTCAGGAGGTTTTTCTGAATGGATTTTTAGGTTAAGTGCCCCACGGTGGGCGCCAAATTATTTTGGTCAAATTTAACCAACGTCGTTCTTAGCTAAGATTGTGGGTTAAAAAACCTAATCGTTTAGAACGTATGCAAATAATGCTAGTATGAGAGATTGACGACTAGAAATAGAAATAATGACACAAGAGATTTTTACGAGGAAAACCCTGGAAAGGGGAAAAACCTCGGTTGAAATCTACCCTGGGGATTGTATGTGTTTATTTTAGAACATAAGATCATACAAAAAACTGAAGCAAGGGATGAGCACCATTTGGCATTACCATGGGAGCTGCCTTGTGGAAGTGAAAGGGCCTTTTCTTAAATCGTGGATGAAATCAATAAGCTAATCCGCTAAAACAGTAAAGAGACCTCTTATGCCAGAAAAGTTAGGCCCCTAAATGACCGCTCAGAAGGCCTACCTCTTTTTATCCCACTTGCACCTGTTTCTTGTTTATTCTAGTGGCAGTTGAATTGACCACATAGTCCACAAGGGACTCGATGGTATTTATCATCCAACCATTGATTGGAATGTCTATGAGGGTAAGGTTCAAGACCAGTGCCTGCTACTCCTACTTCTGACTTTAGCGTTACACCTACACAAATTACGCAAGTGTACACTTTGTACACTTTACACCATTTTCACACTTGTATATACATACATGTTCCATACACAAAGCTTGTACACATACACAATACACATACATACACCTCCCACCCCGATTTATAAATACCCCCTCAAAAGGATGTGTTAAGGGCCCCTTTCTCTCTTCTCTTCCTCTCTTACACTCTCTAGATAATAACACTAGTATTCTTTCGAAGAGTTTTAAGGGATAATCTCTCTAATTAACCAATCATTAGAGGGATTAAGTCCTAATCACCTAAGTATAAGTGTTTTAAATAATCAACTCAAAACAAAATTCTCTTTCACATTAACACCAAGTGGAGCCTTGGTTAAGGTTAATTATAGGCTTCTCCTTGATGAGAAAGTTTGGATCAACTCAAGCAATTTCAAGAATGGTAAGTCTTGATCCCTTTCAGAGGTAGAATCACTCATCCCTTTTCTTGATTTCCATTTTGTGATTTTTCTCCATTTCACTTCCATGAACACTTACTAACTTTGTTTGACTTTGATGACCATTTATTTTTATTTTTATTTTGACCTTTAGCAAGTTGTGGGATGACCAATTTAACCTTGCTTTGGTCCCATGCCCAGTGTTTCCACCATAAGGATCGACACTTGCCGATTAGCGCATTTTCCCCCCACCAAATCGTTGAGAAACTTGAGGGACGAGCTATTTCAATCATTTGTTATTGTGTCATCATTGTGAATATCACCTTTTTCAACTTTACTCTAGTTGAAATGAACAAAGACCATGCTTGTATGCTTGGATAATCAAATAATGAGTCTCTAAAGACAAGTTTATTTTTCAAATTTTTGTGTCAGCTTGACACCTTTCCACTAATAATTCAATGTCTCACTCGTTTGATGTTGGATTGATGAAACTATAATACCTACTAGAAGCTAAAACCCAGTGGTATATTTTGACACCTAGAACACATGATTTCGTCCTTTGGATCGTTTTGGGAATCCCTTTGAATTTGGGTCAAATTTCAATAATGATAAGTAAATAACCTACAACAATTGCTAATTATGACTTAATTGGATAGTATTGTGAACCTTTGTCCTTAATAAGAAATAACGTAGAGGTCCAAGGCTTTCCATAGAAACCTACCACGCCTCTAAATTCCGTTCGGTTTAGGAGTAATGAATTTTCCAAATTCACCCAGAGAATAGTCCTTGAGACTGCCTTGTCGTTTTAACAAAAAATCAAAGCAAAATATTTTAAATTACTAAAATTAGTTTGTGCAATTTTCTTAAGTCCCCTTAGAAGTCAATAGCACAACTTAGAAAACAATCATTAATTTTGATTAACATCAAAAATCAAGAAAAATATTTTGGTTAGCCACTGTCCAGTTGAACCACCAGATATTAAATGGTGTAAAATTGAACCAAGTTGATGTGTTCTTGACCCAACATGGTGTTCATGAAAACCCGAATTGGGAAAACGGGATCGGACCAGATCGATCAATGCAAAACCAGATCGAACCGATTAACCTGGGTCCAGTCTGATCTCTGGCCCGCGCTCTCAAAACTTCCTGTCCAAAATCCAGACCAGGTGTATCTGGTCCAGTGCGGTCCGGTCTACTTTTCGGGTTTTGGACCGAATATTTTATTTTATTTTTTATCTTCAAATTGTATTTATTTTTTGAAAAAAATCATATTTTATCCGATCCAGTCTGGTCCAGTCCGGTCCCTATTTGACCGGTCCAATCCCTTGTTTGGCCGTTCCGGTCCGATCTCCGAATTTTGACTTCAAAAAATTCAATCTATTTACCGGTCTGATTTGAATCTGGACCGGTAAACATCCCTGTAGGGGACTCAGAGGGTTACCCTTGAGCTTTGGAATCAGCATGTGCTTAACTTTTTATCAATTTATAGTGGATTTTATAAACTAGTTTTGACCACTGTCCAGTCCACAAAAAAGAGTCAACTTCGAGGATTTTTAGTAAATACTATATAAGTCCAAAAATCACAAAACTTTTCAGTTTATTCCTTCAATAAGTGATCTAGCACTTACATTTTTTTACGTGAGTTTTAGAGTCTATTCGACCAATTTTCCAGAATTAAAGTGTTTAGTGGAAAGTAATCGATCGTTATATGAGATTCACATTTAACTTCAAATGAATCCTCAGAGGCTCCTAAACCTACTATCACTTTATCCACTCTCTGAGAGGACTTTTGACGACTCTTGTAAGTGAAGATAGACTTCAAACGAGAATTTTGTCATTATTAGGACGCTTGTCCTATTTTTAGGCTATTTTACACCAATTTTTCTATTTTTACGAATTTCTAGGATTTTTCTATTTTTAGAATATTGTACATACACTTTTACATCCGACCATGTAAAAATTGCCTTCCGAGACCATTGAATAAAATTGTGTTTATCGCTTTCCTTGCATGCTTGGCATCACTTGTAAATAAAACTCGGCTTATATAATAAAATGTACCTAGTTGACGATTTTCAACTGTATTCGAACCATAATTCGATCTTAACATATTTGGTCCACTCATATCGGTTTCGGCCACGGTGAGACTACCTGTCCCGATATTGAATTCCCAATGGGTTATCTCTAAACAAGATAACTCCCCAGCGGGCAGCGGATATGCCCTAGTGGAATTACTTGACTGAGCTCAACCTGATATGAATTGGTGCGATATTTGGTCCTAGGGATGACGGTTAACTTGGCCCCCCTCTTTGTCTATCTCGAGTTGAACGGCCATGAGCCCAGAATTGTCAAGGATCAAATACCAGTTGCTAATCACCAATTGTTTCACTTGCATGCTTATCTAGACTTAGGACCGACATGTCCTTTTGATGTATGGCATGACCATGTGCTAAATTCGAGGTTAGAATCGAACATTCTCTTGTACATGATCATGGGTACTCCACCGACTCCACTTCAAATACTACCCTCTATTATCCCTCATGGAGCATATACTCCCACCTTGTGGAGTACCTAGTAACCAAATATGAACAAATGATTGATCGTCCCCTCTTATTTGGCTCGAGACAATTACGAGCCTGTTCACTTTTCTAACGGAGAGTCTCCATGTCATTAAACCTACCATACCCATCAACTCCACATATCCTAAATATAACCACTTCACTCCCCGAGAGTTCATTCCTTCCCTCAAAAGAAGAGCATTCGAGAATCAAATACCTATGTGCTTGAACCAAGTTCGAGTCAATCCACCTATCTCAGCTGATTTTGAGAGCACTGCGCTCTCACTATTTTGGGATACTCCAATCTTAGTGTGGCTAGTCCGAGGGATAATCTGGTCATACTTCTGCTAGTCTCACCCCTTGATTGATACAAATCTTGGAATGAGTCATACGCATTTGCCTCTTGGCTATTTCTTTTTGAATAGGAACTGGCTCACACCATCTTTAACCTCTCCCACCGAGTGGTTCCATGGACCTGCTGAATAGGTCCCCTGTACAAAACTACATTAGGGCTTAGAACCGTAAGTGTATTCAAGTCCCATGATGAGCGGTACTGTATCCAAGCCCGCCATTCATGGAAGACATGTCGGTCCAACATTCTATTTTTGTACACTGGTATGCTAACATCCAATGCGTATACACGTGTGTTAATTTCAATGTTGTACATTTGCATGCTACTTGTTTAATCACTTTCCATTTTACTTATTTCGGGTATAATCATGATCATCATCAAACTCACTTAAAAATAAGGGACAATGACGTATTAGTAGGGGTCCGTCATTTGGTGGATAGGGAAACGGGTCCACCTTTGATGTCCGTACTCTATATATTCTAAATTTCTTGAGAAGCCCTCCGTCCCTGTTTGAGTTATAACATGGTGGTGATTTCAAAACTACCTTTACAGGATTTCGGGCCTCCATGTGGGAGTCGGCGTCGGCTTGATTTTTGCAGAAAAGGTGTGCCTAAGGCAAAGACCCTTTTTTCTCGGTCCTACCAGTATCCAACCCTCCCCTTGCATTTGTACTCATTGGTCCATAGACATTTGTATGGATGAGGCCTAATAGTTAGCCGGCTCTCTCACCTTCCCTAGTGAAAGGTGATTTTTACCATCAAATAAGCTTTGCACGTGTCAAATGTCTCTAGTCAAATAATCCTAGAATGCCTGGTTTTAGAAGCTTGTGGATGCATTTGATGTTTACATAACCCAAGTGACAATCATAGGTATGTCGAGTTGGCATTAGTAGTTCTTTCCCTTTCGTTTTTCATATCTAAACACTTGTTTTTCTAAATCTACTACTTAAAGCACATTAGACAAATGACCACTGCAATAACAAACACCATTATTTGAAATAGTGCATAAACCCTGTTTCATGCATAAATGAAAACAATTCATGTCTAACATCAAAGAAGAAATTATAATTTTGGATATTTTTAGTGCACATTTCGGTCAACTCTCCATCATCTTTCTTTGGCTGATTGGTATGTATTTCCACGGTGCTCATTTTTCCAATTATAAAGCATTCTCAATACCCAAGTAGGTGTACAAAGTTGATCATGATAAAATGCTTTCTGGGTCGTCTCATGCCTTGTGGTTGGTGTTTATCTCCAAAACATGAAATTGATTTATTATTATTATTATATATACATAGCTCAGAACATAATAGAAATGCTCAGAAGAAACAATTCATGTCTTACAAGTCCCAAGGGCAAATCTAATACGTATGTTTCTACGTTCAACGTTGTAATCTGAGCTCCACTGCCAACGTGTAGGTCGATCTCCCTTTTAGAAACATGTGTACAGAGTTTCAGGTTGCTCCCGCTTGAAAAAAATGTGAGCACCACTTGCGGGATCCAATACCCAATCATTGGTTGATATAGCCAAATTGATCTTAATAACAAAGATACTTGAATTTTCAGGCACCATGCCCTTATTCTGATCGTCCTTAACCTTTCTTCCATCTTCCCTCACTTCCTTCACATGTGTGTTCTTCATGTTAGACTCAGTAGTCTTATGCGTCCCATGCATTTCATGAAGGGTGTCTATGGACAGCATTTGAGGAAAGGCACACCCTAGGTATCCAATCTCGTCGAAGTTGTTGATCATCCCCGCCATGTGAGGACTGACTTACTCATCCTGCTCTTGCATGGATTCTAGAATAGACGTGTTCATCTTATGCATTTGTAATTGATCTTGTTCCCAGAACATTGTTTTGAGAACCTCGTTTATGTTGTATGCATCACAACTTTCGAATAGCTTTCACAGATCAGAGTTCAGGGACGCCAATATAATGCATGTGAGTTAATTCTTCCAAATGTTTGGGATGTTTATGGTGCACAGCTCTCGCTTTAAAGCTGTCACCATTTGATGAGAGGATGGAAACAAGCGTCTCCAAGACTTACTCCTTCTTTTCATTCCTGAGAACCACTCTTAGGTATCGACATTAGTTAATGAAGTTGCTCCCATTGAGCTTCTGCTCATTTATTATTGATCTCAAAAAAATTTGATGAGTTTTTATAATTTGTCATTTCTACAACAGAAAAAGTTGGCAAGTAATTTACACATGTATAATTATAACTTGAGTAATTTTAAAAGTAACTTAGGTCATAGACATTTTATACATATAAAATTGTCCCTATGCTATGAAATGATTTCAAGATCCCTTATTGAAGGAGTATGTCCTTTAGTCAAGGTACAAACTACTTGGAATTAATAAAAAACATGGTCATTCAGTTGACTTAGGCTCGTTGTGATACCACATGTCTCTCGCAATCTTATGGTCAATGGACAATGAGCCGGAATGCTAAGTGCAACTAATTCTGAAAGCTCACAAACAAGTAGACTGATGAGCTTCACAATGGGTTAGCTAGGTCTACAGCCACGTTGAATCTGGTCCAAGGAGCAGCTCCATGGGACCAAATATGTAGAGGAATAAAGAGAGGGAACAATTCCCTTTGAAAATTTTAGGCCCAAAAGGAGGCGCTAAATCCAAGGCACATTTAGGACTTTTTCCCTTGTGCCGATGTAAGGGAGTTATGCCTCTCATCTTAGATTTAGACCTATGCCTCTTAATTTACCTTGTACATCGAGAGAGAAGGAATAACCTTTGCATAAAACACTATCCCTAAAGTAAGTTCATTCGGAACCAATGAGAAGATCAGAAAGAGTTGCTATCCTTCGTGAATTCCATCTAGCTATTGCCTTGGTTTGGTGTACGTATGAAAATGCAGAGGAGCAATGTTTGGGGCTCATTGGAGATTATCTACACGAAGAGATCACGGGGAACTTTTTTTGGCCTATAAGATATGGTTCTTAGCATACTTGGGAGTGCATGCATCAAGACGTAATCCATATGTGAACTAGACTATATGTAACGATCCACTTCATGTGTTCCACTTTTATGTCATTAGATCATATACTACAGAGAACCCTTCAATGGTATCATGAGCGTACTGCATGTTACTCTTTTTTTTTGTATTTTCTTGGTTGTGATTCACACGAACATGCTAAGAAAAATCACATCATGAATCATTTTCTTTTATTTTATCGCTAAAACAAATGTTAGAAAACTAGGGTTTATGATCTGGGTTTCAAACCTGGTTTCTTTTGTCTTTTGCTTTGTGAACAATAATGTGATGTTGTTTCATCATTTTTTATCATAATTTGAAAAGAAGTGATGAATTTTTTTTACCCAAAATTAGTAACACAAGTAAAAAACGCTAAAAAAAACCTTAATTGTTAGGTTTAGGGTTTGAGTGTTTTGATCCTGTTTTGGCTGAATTATGGAATGCTTATCACCTTTTATTCATTGGATGAATCAGGTTGTATATTTTGAAGGTTTTTGAATTGGTTTTACTGACCTTTTGCTTGATTTGACCGAGTTCTTGAACCTATCTTTGCAAATGTCGCTAACGATCAAATTTTGATTGTTACTATTTTGTTGAGTATTCTAATATTAGATGCCTTTCTGCGGGGGGTTTTTTTTTCTAATAACTTCAATATATTTCAGTTTATGTTTCGTTTTTATTTAATAGATTATGAAAACCTAATAGTTTTGAAGCCTAAACAGACCTAATAATGTGTCGCTGCAAATTTGTTTTTATGGAACCCGATTAAATTCCAGGGTGATTTCGGGTTCTTTGAGCTATAGCACGTAAAAATTTTGGACATGGGAACTGTTCTTGGGTCTGTGGGGTAAGATTTTCTGGGTTTAGGGTACATGGGTCATGCCAAGAACCTAAGATTTTGATGTGGGATTGTAGGAATGGGTAAAAGGGGCTAAGGTTAGGTTCGCGTTTTAGGGTTTGTGCACAATGAAGGGGAGGCGCATGATTGGGCTGTATACTAGGGTTCAAGTGGGAACCTTAGGTCACGATTCTCCTGCATGAGGCCGTGTACCTTGAGCCCTAGGGGTCCGAATATGGCTTTTTTTGGGCATTAAAGCCGAATTGGATTCGGTTGGTGACGAACAAGTAGTTGCTCATCGACACAAATTATGTTCATTGGGCCATGTAGGTCATGGGCGTTTGAGGCCCATGGATCTACACGAGTTCAACCGAAGGGTGTGTACACCGAAGGACCATGGGATGGACCTTAGGTCAAATTGTGAGGTCCACACGACTAGTTTTAGAAACTAGGCCCAATCTTAGCCTTTTTTTTTAGTAATTTAAGGATAAATTGAATTAATCTTTAATTAAATAAATCCATATTAATGTACTAGATTTATTAACATAGTTAACGACTAATCTTTTTTATTTTCACATTTGTTTTTCATGATTTAAATGCTTTATATGAACTGGATGTTATATATGTGGCTTTTATTTGCATGTATTATGTGGGACATGTTAAACAGGGTCATCCATGTGAAGTGGATGAAGGAATGATATTTATTCATAATCTAGTATGGCTCAAAATACGATAATGTTAACCATTGTGTATTTGTTGTAAAGTAAATACGATATTGTTTGTCCGTTTACTTTGAGTGTAATTTTACTGATTTCATAGGATAGTTTATATTACAATGCAAATAGAAGACTTATAATGCGGAGATGAAGCAATNNNNGAGTTTAACATTCAAGTTGGAGCTCTGAAGATTAGACCTTTGGGGTTCTTAGGGGACAATAC
>ONZA01009254.1:2811-13731 GCA_900322205.1 Kewa caespitosa
GAATTGGGAAGGACCATTAATAGTCGACTAAGTCCTATCATAAAATTCATATAAGTTACTTCATATGAACGGGAATGATTTTGGACGAGCCATTAATGCAAACTATTTAAAAAAATATTTTTCCATGATTTGGGAGAGAAATCATGAGATAATAAAAATGAGGTGCCCAGATTTGTGGGCCAACATGCGTCAAAGTTAGAAACAACTAATGAAAAGGAAACTGTCACTACATGAAGATTGGCAATTATGTGAAACAAAATTTACGTATAAAACAATAATATAAGACAATGGACAATTCATCTCGAAAGATGAAAGAAAATTATATAAACAAAAGAGAGACCAAAGTTGTCCAAAATATACAAGCCTGTCATCAAAGGCCAAGGTCAACCAGCGTTATCCAAAATGCACAAGCTTGTCACCAAAAGATAAGGCCAACCAACGACAAAATGAACAAAACCAAATGTTGGAAAATGAAAAAACTAAGTAAGAAAAGCATCGAGTAGAGAAACCAATGCTGACAAAGAGGCCACCAGCGTTGCTGAAGCCTCGCCTAACTCCCTGGCCAATTGAAGTCGCTTGAATAGAGGGATAGTGGAATTCTGTAGCTCACGATGCCCTTTCTCGAGGTCATCAAATTTGGTACACAGGACATCCCTCCTCACATTTAACTACGTAATCTGGTGATCGATGGCTCGAATCTCATCATTTAGCCCTTGCCTTCGACTAGAAGCTTAGCAAGCCTATTATTATTTAGTAGAAGCTAAACTTCCATAGCATCGAGCTCCTCATGAGACTTGGAAACGATAGATTTGGCATCAAAATCGTTGAAAGCCTAGGTGCTATAGTACATACGGTGTGCCAGGGTTTCCATTGTCTGGTAAATGCCGGGGGCCATAATGTCCCAATCTCGAAGGCCACAAACGAACTCCATTAGAGGGAGGGCCGGGGGCAGCTAAAATTTGGACTGACCTACCTTCTCGAGCAGCCTATGCCCAGTAGCCTTGTGGAGGAGAGAAGTAAGAAACCAGCCTTGAGTGCAACTCTTGAGGGGCTATAAGAAAGGGTGAAATTAAAGACGACTGTAAGAATTTAAAAAAAAAAAAAAGAAAGAAAGAGGAAGTTAAAGGGAAGTCCGAGTACCTAGAAGTGGGACGGAAACTTCCATTGAGTCTAAACTATGACCGCCACCATTGGATGATTCTTCTGAAAGGGGTCCTTAGAAAATTGCCCTCATAATGAGGAGAACCAGGGGTGGGTTGAGAAAGACCAACTTCTTTGTAAAGAACCATGGCCAACGGGCCAGGGCTCGGTGTCGCAACCACCTCATTGTTCTTCGAGGTGGTGGGTGATGGGATTGTGGGAGAGGTAGAAACTACCTCGACCACTGGTATACCTTCGTAGAAGGAAAAGCATGTATGTTAGAAACATCGAACAACAAAGTAAACCCATACGAAACTCAAGAACACTTACTGATAAGTGGTAGAGTAGGTGAAGGTTGTGTTGGCGACTTCCGCATTTCAGTCCTAGCCTTGCCCTCCTTAAGAGAAGGAGTCTCAGCATCCTCCTCCTCAGGTTACCCTTGGGCTCATCTAAGAAGCGAGCCAAAGAAAGATCACTCGAAACCCCCAAGGCAAAGGACGTTTTGAAACCTAAGGACACAGAATGCTCAGATAGAGCAACTTGGTCTGAAGGAGAAAAAGAGAAACCCTCTGCATCAACAAAATCTCAAACGCGAGATGTGTTTGGTTAAGGTGGTAAGTCCTCTGCTAAGAAGGAGAGACATTGGTTGTTTCCAAGTCATCAACCTCAATAGGGTCCCCTTGAGCGGTTTGGTTATCCTTAGGCGGAGACCCCAATGCATCTCCATTGGTCACAGGGGAGTGACAGTGATTGACGGTTCGAGATGAACTGGCAACGAAGAGGCAGAGGCCTCGAGAGAATTCCTGGCAAAAAAAGAACGAAACGTTGAGATTTTTAAAAACAAGCCGCCAAAGATAACAAGTATAAAATAAGAGGAATACCCGTGGGGGTCCTACTTTGAAAGCGAACCAAGGGTATTTCAGGAGAACTCTTAGCTTCATGATCCTCTTGAACAATTACCTCAAGGGTTTGAGTAGGAGGCATCACTTGTGCAGCTAATGGTGGAGCAGGGGTCTTCAAACTAGTAGACCCTGAAGCAACTACAAAGGGATAAAAGCATAATTAAACATACTAGCATATTTCACGTGCTAGCATTCAAAAACAAAAAGAGACAAAAGGTCGAACCTATTGACCTCTTCGACATTCGAGTAGGCTTGGCAGCCTTCGAAGGCTGAACTAATTGATCCAACTGAGAAGGTTGGGCAGTGCGCTTTGATGGTCCATCTTGACTCTCCTTTGTCCTAAGCTCGAGGACAGATGACTTCCTCTTTCGAGAAGAAGATTGAGTTGAAGCACTAGACTGAATATAAAATACAAGGATGTTAGCAATGATGTAGGAACAAGATGGTGAAAATCCTAGAATACAGGGTTCTGAATGCACCTTAGGGTGGAGGGCGTGAAGATCATCTGCATCCATACCATTATACCTTATCCGTTGAAAATCAGAGATGGATCGGGCTATCACCATATTTTGTTCGAGCCTCATATCTGACAATTCGGACCACCATTAGTAGAAGCTCTTCGAACATCGTACAGTTCAAAACCAGCCAAGGACATCACCCACATGAATCTTGATAGAACGATATTGGTTAAATATGACTTCGGCTTCATGAATCTTCTCACCGGAGCTCAAACCCACTAGATTTGAACGCTGGTGTCAGGCCAGTTAAGAGTTTGAAAAAATGGAACAAGGATATTCTGGGGAATATCAAACTAACACGCAACCAGCTAAACATAAGAAAAGAGAAGGTTTAGCATACAGATGAAAGTTTGAAAATAAATAACATTCAAAAAGAGATTTTGAACTGACTTGGGGATTGTAGACCTCCACACCTAAGACGGTGGAGTTGAATATTGCAAATCCCTCGAATGCAAGACTGACCTCTAGTGATTGCGATGAGACTCGTCGTTAAGCGTCAAGGGATTGAGCTCTTGAAGTCATTCTGGAAATAGCCTCTCGCCAAGACTAGTGTCACCGGCTTGTGGGCTCAAATTGGTGTAGGACATTCAACAAGTCGAACTATTTGGACAAAAGAGATTGGCAATCACTTTCGGAAGATTCGAGGCTGGAGTGCTTTTTTCATGCCAAAGTATGGCTTCTACAAAGCAACACCATGAATTGCTTCGAAATGTCCAGCAGTGATGCTCAACACCCTTGCATCTTTCGAGCTCCGCCTTGAAATAAGCCTCCATTTGGTATGTGGTTCGAATGTCCACCAGCGAAGGAAAATGGAGAAAAGCCCAGCAACTCAAGAGACACACAGGAGAGGAATTTTTGTTGATGTTATTATCGGATCGTCCCAATTCGAGGAAATGGAATTTACTTCGATAAAATTGAGCAAGGAGAAACGGGGCCAATAGAAGTGGACCCCAGTAGAAAAAATGTTAGCAGAGAGAATAACAACATTTTTGTGGACATTGACGCCCTGAATCATCAAAAGACGACACAGGGCATAGTCATAGTTGATGAAAAGAGCAACCTCTCAATCAGAAACATGTTCATTAGGAGCAAGTTGCTTGAAATAACTAATCAAGCGAGAATAAGCAATGTTTGATTTCTTACCAATCTTCTAGATGAGGTCACAAGCTTGCTGATAATAAGGTTGGGCACCCTCCACAAGAACTTGGGTAGGTAAGGGATTACCGTTAGGAGAAAGATCAGTGATGAAGGCAATATCCTCAAGGGTCATAGCTCAAATATCGTGGCCTAGGACAAAGCAATTAATGGAAGAATTCCAAAATAACAAAAAAGCTGAAGATAAAACGCCCTCAAAAGGGACGTAAGAATAGCAGCTGAGTCTAAGGAACCCTAGGATCCTATTGTCATCCCAGCGGCACTGAAGGCTCCTCAATCAATCGCAGCGATTGAACCAAGCTTTGGGATTGTGATTAACCTAGCCATTAATGGGTCTAGTGTAAGGTTTGGTATACCATCTAAAATAGTACAAATTGCGCTTATGGTCGAACGCGGTCATAGGGTGAGCCTTTGAAATTGGGAAAATGGTTAATATCTCATTAGTTATGCCGCCTTCACCAAAGATAGCATCATGGAAAATGGGGCCCAAGAATGGAGACAGAAAGTTGAAAAGAGTAGAGAGCAGGAGAGTGGGAGTTATGCTTCAATTTAAAATCTTTTTGGAGCATTTAATGCAAACAATGGATTGTTTGTAGAAGGAAACGCTAAAAACGGCTACTAGCTATGAGGTTGTAACATCCACCCAAAAAGTAGGACTATAATATAATTGGACATGACTAGTCCATGTATATTAGGGGAGGCATTTTTTAACAAATGAAAATATTGGGCCGCCCAAAAATGGTGCCTTTACAAAAATAGAGGCCCAAGTATGCCGTTGACCCAAAAAATGGAGAACAGAAAAAGTATTGGTACACCTTCGAAAGGGGTTAACTAGGAAAATGTTTAAAAATATAATTATCTTGGTCATATATTCTGAATATATGAATAAACACTAATTTGGCCTCGAGAGCTAATTTAGTGTATTCTAAAAACACGACCATTAAATTACGAATGATTAAATGAAGTAGTAAGTATAATATATAACCCCCAAAGAAGAATTAAGGGGTTGCAATATGAAACAATAATAAGGCATAGTTACAAGATGGATAACTTATTAATATTAACCTAAGAAGATGGTTAAATCACCTTAAATGGCCCAATGATTGTTGCCGGCCCAAGATAGCCTTCAAGGGGACGTTTACGGCAATAATTATTAATATATACCATATACGACTTGAAGATGAGATAGAGATATTAGTCCAATGTTATAGGTTAATAAGCTCTTAAATGATTCGAATTAATAACCTATATACGAAAAGGTTCAACTAAACGACAATTTAAGCAAGACTGATAGCTGAGTACGAAACATCTCTAAAAGTGTAGAAAAATATGTCACTGAGATATACATTATTTAAGAACGGAGTATATATGTTTTGAGAAGATAAATCTTATAGATAAAAGAATGCAGATTCATTTGTTTCATATAATGAATGAAGAAAATTAGGCTATCGAATTGAACCAAGATACTGGCACATATTTTATCCAAAAGATAAAATGGAATATTGTACATAGTCAAGTGCATGTATATGTTGACACATATATAGGAAGATATCCATGGCTTGTTATTCATCATATGAATATTATGAGGGTTCTCCATATAGAAAGTGGAAAGAAATAAATTAATATATGATTTGTTATAGATAATCATGGAACATCATCCGCACGTAACAAACGAGCATGATCTTCGTGAATGAAAAAGAAACGTGGTATGAAAAGGCAGGAGAACTGTCACCCGAAGAAGGTAGTTGGAGAAGCTACAAGGCATAGAACCAAGGCGGCAAAATTTAAAGTTCGAAGATTAAGGAGCAGTTGCTGAGCCACGACTTCTATAAATTGAGGTAGAACATACAGCAGAAGATACACTCAAACATCGCACAACAAGAGCAACTTTTTCGTTCTTTTTTAGTAGTAGACTTAATCTTGTAACTTAGCATTTTATTGCATTTTTCTAGGGGTAGAATAGCGTATACGATCGCCATTCCACCATAGAGAGGAAGGCTGCCCCAGAGGCAGTCATCTTAACCAAATCCACCAGCATGGAGTTATGTACTTCGTGGTAAAGTTTGTTCTTTTAGTTGTAATGCTTGTTGGCCTAGGTCCTTCAATTATAACCTAGCCTCCCCGAATATGTTACAAAAACCTAGTTGAATAAAGTGTTTTTCTCTACAACCTGTTTGTCTATGCATGCTGATTACTTGCCTTGAATTCATTAATAATCCGTTAATTTGCAACTCTAGCCTTCAAGACCAAGTACATAAAGCCCTGGCCGAGAATTAGGCTGTCTGAATCCCTCAAAAGAAGTCATTTTTGCGGTCCAAGTAGTGTGAGTGATAGTGGTTACTCAAACCACAACCTAGAACTGTTGCCCTGGTGGGGCCCCAAAGGGAAGTCCTCTGCTCGCTTCCTAGTTCAGGCACCACGACCTCTCGAAGAGGGCCCTAGGCCCGTCTCTTTTGTTAAAAGTGCTAACATACATGTCCACCTACTAAAAACTAGTGAAAGGCTATAATCTACTTTCAAAAGACCGCTAAACTTTACAATACCCTACTTTCATTGTTCCAACCTAATATACAATCGAAAATTCGAGAAAAATTAATCTAAAATTTTTGTACGTTATATCAACTTTGCAGAAATCTTGTTGAAGGAGATACGATCCATATTTATGGTCAGCTTATTCTTCATGGTGTTCACACTACTACGTCTTGTCGCTTGCTACAATTAGAAGACATTTTTGGTAAGTGTAGTGGCTTGTAATGATTTTATTTTCACCATTTCATTTTAAACATATATAACATACGAGCTCAGTCGTAGGAAATTTATCTCCCCCATCTCCATAGCTCAAGTAACTTCTACATGTATACAACACAATCGCAACCATGCAATCAAAGCTTGAAAGAGACATAAACTTCAATGCAACACACGCACACATTTTAGATCAGGATACTTAATTTTGTTAAAACCAAAATATAAGATCTTTACATTGTTTCTTGAGCTAACATCTATGATTCAACATTTAACCAAGTATTAATGTCCTCCCATACAACAAAGTCACCAAAATCGCAATGGAGAAACTTATGAAGAATATTTTGAAGGGCTACAAATCCTAACACTTGCAAACAAAGATCTTCTCTTGGCATCTTAATTTTTCCAGACAAGAACAAATAAAAACACAAATTCAATTGGAACATATCTAATTTATACTAATTTCTTTTGTTAGGATTTTATGAACTAGATTCTTTCTTCTACATATAGTCCAATAAAGTCACTTATGTCGATACTGCATTGAAGTACACAAAGCAATGACTAGGATATACGGCAGGTTTGAGCAACTGGTTCAATGCACATTATGAACTGTAAAATTCTTTAGCACCAGCCGAACCCTTCAATTACTTGTGTAGACCTAGTTATATTTAACACCTTAGACCAAGAAAATAGTACCCCATATAACTACACTCAGTTTCTTATTCTTCTCTCTCTTCGATTCTGATTTTGTGACCACTTCCATCTCCCCCCCCCCCAAAATAAGAAATTAATATGCAAAACTCATACCACTTCTTAAATAATATTAACTTTGATCATTACACATGTTCCAAACTTCATAATTGATTACTATTAACTAGCCGCATATTCAAAATTTATCTCTTTCAGTCTTCTTCTTACAAAAACTTGTTTAAATGATCCGCATCGGCCAATATATCTCGCGGTGACAAAAATGTATTGTTTTGAAGCAACGTTCCAACAAAAATACTTATATGCACCAAATAATTTGGATTCAAAGTTCGAATAGAAGCATCACATGTATAAATGACGGTAAAGGAGAAAGAAAAAAGTAATTTAAAGATATGAAAGGACACAAAGAAAAAAAGAAAAGAGAAAAACAAGCAGAACACATGAAAACAAAGAGGGGGAGAGGGGAAGCACTCACATACTATCGGCCACATAAATGCTCTCTCTCCACGTTGCTCATTCCTCCTTCACATCCTCCTAGATACTACACATCCTCATATCACTCTTTATAATTCTCATTTATGTTTTATTAAGCCTCCCTCCACCTCTCACCCACCCAACGTCATGTCAAACCTCCATTCTTTTATCGGTGCGCCTTTCCATCTCATTTTTTAACATACCCAAACAAACATAGACAGTTCACCCTCATCTTCTCCTCTATTGAAGTCACTTCCACCTTCTCTCTAATGACTTCGTTTCGCGTTTCATTTCTCCTAGTGCTTCCACACATCCAACGTTGCATATGCATCTCTTCCACACACATCTTCTGGATATGACCCCTTTTTGTAGCTCAACATTCTTCTCCATAAAGTAGTGCGAGCCTAATAGGCGCAAGGTAAAAGTTTCCCTTGAGTCCAAGAGCGAATGTACGATCGTATAGAACGCCAGTCGCACTTTTCCGTTTCATCAAACCCGCCTTCACTATATGTTTTATAACTTATCAATGTTGCAATTTTCTTAGATAATTGAGCCAAAACATCTGAAATAATCACTTGTTGTAATAACTTGACCATCCAAAGAGATCACTCCTTGATTACTCTTACTTTCATAAAACTTGCACTCTAGGTACTCTATTTTACTTCTTTTGTTTCTAAATTCCTTTGTTTAAATTATACTTCTCCACGATTCACCCCTTCTAATTGTCTCATCAATAAGCACAACATCATCTACAAACATTTGCGACCTCATCCATTACTGTTGCGAATAGAAAAAGGCTCACCGCCGAGCCTTTATGTACTCCAATAGTGATATAGAAGTCACCTGTTGTCTCGGCACAAGTTCGCACATTTGCACTAACTCTCATATACATATCCTTGATGATGCTTAGATACTTAAAGAAATGCCCTTTCTCTCCAACACCCACCACATCGCCGTCCGCGAGACCAAATCATATGTCTTCACTAAATCAGTGATAACCATGTGGAAATCCTTCGTCAAATCTATGTGGTGTTCCATCATATGTCTCAATGTATGAATCACCCCAGTAGTAAACCTCCCCTACATAAATTCAAATTTATCTTCTAACACCTCAACATTTACAATGACTACAATTAGTGTTTATCACCTCACAGTTGATTATTGCTCTATGATTGACTGTACAGCACATCGACTTGTGGGTCAGCTTTACGATGTTTGTCATAGAAACAATATTTGAAGAATGATATATGGATCATAGTAACAACTTTGATTAATATATGACTATATTATTTTGGTCTGATGAAAAGTTTAATCAAGAAAGATCATCCATTCTACATTCAACCATATAAAAGTAAAAGACTTATACAAATTTACTAACCCACATTGAGTTATGTAGTTTGGTTAAATTGTATCCTAATATATTTAACCAATGTAGACTCTAGACTTATAACTCCCCAGCCTCTCTCATCCTTGCTCTCAACCCTTTTGATTTTTCATTAACTTGGACAAATTCATGTTCAAGCTTCTCATTCTAAGAAAATCCAAGAGGTTCATCATCCTCCTTTAGTTTTGAGAATCTAAACCCTGTCCACCATCCTTATTTGTCTTATTCTCACTCGTTGACTGCCACCTATCCTCTGCCTCCTTCCACTCAACCTTAGCATCCTATACATCCTTCTCTAGCTACCTCATCTCCTTTGCCTTCCACCTCTCATCATCGACATCCTTCTTTGCCTCCCTACACTCATCCTCAACATGCCCCTTTACCTCCTCCCTCCTCCAAGAACCAACCCTCAACATACAAATATTCAACTACCCTATTTCTCCTGTACCTTCTTCTTCTTCTTCGTTCATGTCTGCTTCACTAACTAGAAGGTTCTTCCCTTCCTGCCTCCTGAGGTTGCCTTCTCTTTTCCCCTTACCTTGCCTTCTTGCTTGCTCATCTTTCTCTTTCTATATGAAGCCATCTCTCTTTTCCTGTCAATGAATAATTGGTGGCCTGCAAATTACAAAGTACTTGGGCCATTTCCACTGCCACATTGATCGTTGAATGCAAGTAAATTACGTCTTTACCTAAGGGCAATTTGGGGATAACCTTCCGGTGGAGGGGAATCCCTAGACTACCTGAGGACGTCGGACTCCCTCATGACTTGGCTATGGAGGACTTCGACCTCCCATGTGAAGGACGAAGAACCTATAGACCTACTCCAAGTAGGATTAAAAGGAGGGACTCAAGAAAGCATGGAGGACGGAGCAACCGATCTACAGGAAGCTCGGGAAAGGCCAAGTCCAACCTCTAAAGTGAACTTAAGAGGATCAGGCGAGAGAAAGCAAAGAAAAGAAAACGACGAAGAGGTGAACTACCTGAGGAACTTTCTAAGGTTCAAAAAAGCAGAAAGGGATATATATAAGAGAAAGTACAAAAAGTACAATAGATCCTTGGGGGATATTGGGGACCCTCACGAAAGTACTCCGACCGCACAGAGACTTCAGATCTCAACATGCCGGTCTCTTTTAGTAAGGAGATCATAGATTACATGATCAGCCTTAACACAAGGATCAGGAAGATAAAGAAGTACAATGGTACCACTTCTCCCAAAGAGCATATGTTGGCCTATGATGCTGCTATGATGACCCAGATTCGAAATGACGCAACCATGTGCCATCACTTCCTAGAAAGATTGGAGGGCCGCGCCTTAAAGTGGATGAACCACTTACCCCATAACATTGACCACAATTACGAGGAATTGTGCAAAAGTTTCATGGAAAAATTCATGACCTGTGAGAACATAGAGAAGTGCTCCGAAGACTTCTTCAACATCACTCAAGGCCGGAATGAATTCATGAAGGACTTTGACAATAGGTTCAACGACGAATGTTAGGAGGTAACCAAGCTCGACCCAGTCATAGCTTGCATAGCCTACATCACTGGGATCTTCAAGGGTAGCAAAATCCTACGAGATTTCAAGCACATGAAACTTCAAGGTCAGAAACTGACCCTATCCTATATCCGATCTTACTCATCAAAGGTCTTCAACGCTTGGGAGAGGTTGGGAAGAGACATGGCTACATGCAACTATCGTGTCATTAAGTTGTGCAAAAGAAAAGGAGCTCGGCATTTGAAGGATGACAAGAAAAAGGCTGAGAAGTTGAGCATTAAGATGTCGAAGTTCATGAAGGGCGGTCCGAACAGCAAGGAAGGAAATGGGGGTCAAACTTGAGGGAAAAAGCAGTTTGACATGAGAACTCTCGAGAGTCCTGCAGTAAACAAAAAAAAAAAA